>CAODLS011079418.1:0-10281 GCA_948243855.1 Flueggea neowawraea | reverse complement strand
ATAGAAAACAAGGGTTTTCCTCATGCCAATCTTTTTGTAGCTGTTTCTAATGCACTTGTCCCTTCCTGTTGCCTTCCAAAACCCTGCATTTGTTGCTCTATTTGTTCTCGATCCTGTCGGATACTTCCTGTCCTTGTGACTAAAAAAATACCACTCATTCTGTGGTGTTGATCCAATTCTGCATCTCTCTGTAAATATTCATGCACAATTACGTTTAGTGCTCTTCAATTATGTAACTGTTGCATAAATAACACGGACTGAAAAATGAATGTGAAAATTGGATGGCTCATAATTAAGGAAAAGAAGAACAAAATTATATCATTCAAGCATAAAAAAAATTCACGGGCATCTAATATACAACATTTAATCACTCCATCTTTTTCTTTATTGCCAAGTATAGCAGGGACCCTAGACTTGAATTTAATATGTAATCACGTTGGTTCATTTGCAATAAATAGCAGTTGACTCCACGACGAGCAAACCTAGAAGAGTGAATATTATGATATGATTCAAAGATCTGAGACTCCGTACCGAAGACGGACTTGTTATAGTAATGCATGTGTATTCATTATCTATTCATTATTATGTAATTGATTATTTGATTATAGATTAAAATCCTATGTTACACCCCTGACCCAAAAAGAAAAATCCTATGTTACACAATTATAGCTTGTCCATCATAAATATTATATATCTTCAGTTCACTAGTGATAAAGTTGTGCGATAAAATTAAATTTAAAAATTGATGTCGATTCGAATTATATACCTTCTGGTAGAATTGATAGAAAAATTAAGTTTTATATATGAGAAGAACAAGTGTATTTTGCATTTTTTTTTTATATTTTCGAGAAGCATATAAGCATCAACAAAATCACAATCACAACTAACTGTTTTTCCGTTGTTTAAAATAAGGATGTAACAATTATCAACAAATTAAATCAGAAGACAAATAGGACGGATTGATGAATGTGATTAGGACGATCACTTGTGTAAGTACTTTATGAGGTGAATTGTTTTGCCTTAGCTCAACAAAAAGATTGTCAATTCGAAGTTTATACGAAAGAAAATTACTGCAAAGCCAAAAATTAATTAGAAATTGATGATATACTTGCATTGAAAAATTTGCACATCGATGCGGCAAATTTTGACAATCATTATAGGTTTCAGCTATTAGCTAAGCAAAAAAATTTCCTAAGTGGTAAATAAAGCATATTTGATTCATCAAAAGAACTCAAAACTTGCAAAATTTCAAGTACGTACCTTGCAAATCCCAAGGCTCTATCTTGTTCAAGTCCACCTCTCTAATGACCTCCATATCGAACTTTTGGAATGAAACTTTCTTCTTGAGGTAGTAATGAAGCAATTCTTCATCGGTTGGGTGGAACCGAAACCCCGGAGGAACTCCACCAGAAGAAGTAGCCATCACCATGCAAACCACTCGTTTTCAAAATTGAGTTATAGAATTTTGGTATCAACCTTTCTCTCTTGGTGTTTAAGTTTGATATGTGAAGAAGGCAATTATTTGTACTTGAAGGTGTCGCAAGGGTTCTTAAATATGGTGAAAGATGTCAACGCAAGGAGCTGAGATAGCCAGGTGTAGTATGGTAAAGTATGAGGACTTTGACATCCGGTGACTACGCCGACGGGGATGGTTAAAGATATCGTAAAAGGCAAGTTTAAGGAATGAGATTAAAACTGATTTTTTTGACATAGTTTGCACATTCAATGATATTGTACCTTCACTTGCTTTGGGGGAGCGTGTTAAACAGCTTCTATAACCATTCGAAAAACAGATTAATATAGGACCTCGAGAGCCATTGGAGAGATGCATGCATTGCTTGAATCTTGTGAGTGGAACACATAAGTGGATTTACAACTGCATTTTTATCCAAAATTTTAAGTATTAAATTATGATTTTTATAAATTATTTTTATGTCTTTCTTTATAACTTTACAATGTGGAATTTCTCTTTACCCTTTCACATTTACATACTTGAAAATCTCCCCCTTAAGTGTAAATTTAGAATTCCATTTATGAGTTGGCTCTGTTCACACCAAACTCGAGTTTCAGAAATCAACACACTTCAATTATAATTACCGCCTCATCCCAAACCACCATCTTATTTTCGTAGTCATCATGGTCTCATGTTGAGCCATTAATTAGCTCTAATACTACTTGTTAGAACCTTAATGTATGTGAGTGTTCGCATAAATTTGGATTAAATTGTAAATCTTTCTGCTTATATATCTTTCACGGTCTCCATATCTTTATAATGTGGGATAATTCTCCGTACCTCTCAAATGCATACCTAAAAAGCTCTTTAAAATAAACAAAACAGTTCTTGTTAAAAAAAAACACATTTAGAGATACGCTAACATAAACTCTAGTGATAAAAATTTCCACTAGATAAACATTTAACTAGCAGAAAGCGATGCGATAATTTAAACTTAAGAATGAAAAAAACCTCAATATAACTAACATGTATGCACGCGTTCGCATAAACTTGGGAAGACTACTTCATGCAGCAAAGTTGATGAGGAGAATGGAATTAATTAAAGAAATAACGATCCCGAGAAAATATAAAATATTATAATTACGATGAAGCTTGATTAATTCTAAAGCAAGATTTGGAAAAACAGCTCCTAAACCTTCTTGGGAATTTCGTGACGAGTGGACGGCTAAACTTTTTATATGCATAATTATTAGCTTTTCACACTTGATTTTGATTTATTTTTGTGTTTACTACAACTTATACAAATAGTTGGAGATGCATTCGCCATAGCTTGGGCCTTGCACATGTGGTGTATGACCTTAAGAGGGTTTGATTTTCGTTAGTTTTACTTGATTTATGTTTCACGCTTTCTTTCTGTTTTTCTAGTGATTTATATATTTATGTCCTTAATCTAGGGATTCAAGTTCTATAATGACATGTTGAAAAGATCTTCATCATTACATGAGCCGATTTTTCTTTTATATTTTAGAGAAAATTCATGATTTAATTGTGATTTTCGAATTATGAAAATATTCTTCGAATGCATATTAAATTAAAGTGAATGCAATCTCATAATCAGTTATGAAAAAAATGACTATATTGAAACTATTTTTAATTTCTTTTTAATCTTTATCATGAAGTCAGATCCAATATTATGAGACTTAGAGTTTGATTTTTGGTAAAAACTCATGTATTGAAAAAGTATTATGAAGTTTAATAAAACATAATTATGTTTGAACAAATGGACGATAATTTTTTTTATAAGTTACTAAGCAATAAATGTCGATGTATTCAATTATGAATGTCCAGCTCTCAAACAGTTCATGAACGTATCCAGTAGAGAGAGATTATTTGTTATTGAACAAGCTTCTGATCCTAAAACATTAACACTCATCACCTTATCGGTGATTAATGCATGTGTTGAATGGAAGTGAGGGTTTGAAAGAAGCCTACAGATCATAATAATGTCATTATTTTTAAGTAGGTCAACCCCCTATATAGCTTGGAGAACTCGTTCATGCAGTTGTAATGCAACTCTTCATGCACTTGATGGGTTGTCATCAATTCAACTTTCATTAATCTTTAATCTTCTCCTCATGCCTTGATGTTACTGGCTTATGAAGTTTCTACTTATCCAGTTTAAATATTGATGTTCGACATGTTTGATACATAATGTCTAGGATACTTGTATGCATTAGCAAAATATATCATCATTATTTGTATTTGAATTTTCAATATTAATTTATAATTATAGGATATAAGATCAAGATTTTAGTTCAAAAATTTTGAGAAATAAAATTTTGAGGATGACAGAATTGTGAAAAAAAAAACAATTAGAATACAAAATAAAAGTATTTCTTTTCTATTAATACGCTTGAGGTCTTATGATACTGAAGTTATATATGTTTAGCATAAAAGGTGGAAAGTTTGACTCCTTGTGAGGCTAATTTATCAGAGAAGAGGTTGGCAATTTTTGATTGATATTTATACTCAAGAGTACCTAAGTTATTTCCTTTTTTCCATCTAGATTCGAATCTTCTTAGAATTTTTTTTTAAAAAAAGAGAATTAATATGATGAGAAGCAGAAGGGTGCCGAGATGTACAAGAATCGTTTACGTTCAAGTTAGCGACACATATAGCCACGTCGTACGGCAAAAACACTTTGATTAGTGGGAATTTTTTTGATCTATGCTAATCTACTGTTTTGTAAATTATATTAAAAAATAAAAAAGTGAGCGACACATGTGTTCTTGATTAAGAATTTTATCTCACTAATATGTGCTATGCAGCATACAAGCAGGGTAAGTTTACGTTAACAACTGAAACTAACAATATAACTAACTAGCTTAATTCTCTAACAAAGCGTGCAATTGATAGCCTGTGTCTGTAACTTTGTTATAATGACAATTAGCATAAACAAGAAGATTGTCTTTAGCTTAATTCCCTTGAAAGATACAAACTAGGCACTGTTCTACCAAGAAGAGTAAGGTGCAAAGTCGGCGATATCTGCTTTGGAAAGTGCACGAGCGTACGTGTGGTGTAAATGTAAGACCACATTGGACATGGTATAAGCAAAGAAGTACTTTCACAAAAGGAAAAATTAATTAAGAAATAACCAAAAAACGATCGGACAATTAATAAAGAAGAGTGGAATAGCCTGAATAACAAGATTATTTGAAGTTTGGTGGAAACAATGGAAACATTAGCAATTAGAAAAAAAAATTAAAAAAAGAACAGAACATATACTCTTATATGACTTGCTTGAGGTAAGTTATAAGTTATGCTAACAAAACTTAGTCTAAACAATTGATTGATTAAAAAATGCATCGAAATCGGAGTAAAAATAGAAATTGATTATATAGAAATGAGAATGACATGATCGGGATTAAAGTAATTCTTATTATACTTGTCTGATTTAATATGGATTTAGAATTCCATTATCAAAGTTAAATATTTGGTTTATATGTGCAGTGGAATAAAAATTAAGTATAAAATCCATATATTCATTCTAAAATTCAATAATAATAAAATAAAATATCATAAATTTATTATTAAAGTTATCGAAAAAATTAATAAGATAATATAATAATTTTATAAATTCCAAAAAAAAGTCCTTTGATCAAAATTTATTTCTAAACAACACATAATAGTTATAAAAAGAAATTGGTTCCTAAGAATATATTATTAAAATTAATCCTAAGATGAATTAAAAATGTCTTCAAATTTAATTTCCTATAGGGTGAAAAAAACTCAAAATATATTGCTTTTTCCTTTTTAGAGATGCTTGGAACAAAACTCGAAGTTTTTTTTCCTCTGCAATGAGAATATTAGTTGCTTTAAAAGCTTCATTACGTGTTAGTCCTTCAAATTTTAGTATTTCATTCAATACATTGTTGCTCACGTCATTCAGTTGCTTCACGATCTTCTACTTGTGAGAATAAATTTGCCAAAACTGATAAATTATTATTCATGTCCTACATAAACACTCTAAAATTCTTGGACACATTGTGAAAATCAAGTCATATTAATATTTTCTTTACCTCTTTTGACACAATTTTCTTGGTAATATTTGTCTTTTTGCAGTTTTCAATGTAGACCTAGCAATTTTTTCAACTCTATATGCATCTTCATCATTCTCTTCTCTGTTTTATCCCACAGTTGAGTTAACTATACCATTTTCTATCTCCTTATCTATGTCACTAATTGACTCAGTTACAATTCCAACATCTTTTGCAGTAGCTCTATCGCATCCAATCAATCCAATAATAGCATTGTAATGGGGAAAAGGTATATTCTACAAACCTCTTGCTTCACTATGAATCTACAATCAATGAAAAAACTTCACTAATGACTCATTGTACAGAGGAAAAATTGTATGATAATATAAATAAATAATCTTACCGCATACTATTCATCATAAATACTTTTTTCGCATTGAAACATCTTTTTCTCATCATTCCAACCAGAAGCAGACTTTCCCAAAAGCATGATACTTTCTTTTTATTACCTTTCACCTAGAGTCAATGTGTGAATAAGCGTTCAACCTAAAATTAGGCAATTTTTGCATCATAAGTTCTTCACCTGTAGGCAAATATCCTTCTTTCTAACATTTGTCATTCTTATATGTTGGATCAATAGAAATATGCTATAAGGTCTCAATCAGAATTTTATCTTATTCTGTACTCAGGTTTCTTTTACTTTCCACTTCCTTTAGTTTTTTGGCTGCCTTCCATAATTTTGCCATTTTCTGTACTTTCCATCATCCTATCACATTCATATCATATCAATAAAAGAATTAATTGGAAACAACAATTCATATTTAGAACATACAAACCAAACGAGCTATTATGTACATATGAAAGAGGGAAAATTTAACATCTATATCAAATTAAAATTTAGATTTTGATAAATACCATGTAAGTTTTCAAATATGAAAAATGCCACATAAGACAAATTAAATTGGACAAATGCCATTTTCGCGAAAAATCGCGATATTTTCCCGAGGAATTGATTTTTTCGCAAAATAGATAAATTCCAAGAGATAAAAAAATCTGATATATTAGAATGTATCTGGTGATCTCCAAATGTATCCATATGTCTCCAAGTCACAATTTGTTTTATATATAATTAGTCTTAGTAAATTTTTTATATAATATTTTTTAAAATTAAATGCCTCCAAATTACAATTTTTTCAATAGTCTCCAAAATGCATCTAAATCTCAATGTTTTATATAATTTTTTGCATTATCAAAATGTATCCAAATTTCATTTTTTATAATATCCAAGTGTATCCAAATGTCTTCCAATATATCCGCATGTCTTTAAATGTATACATCCCTACACAAAATCAATATAATTAAAAAAATCAAGCAAAGTCTGTAAAAAAAACTAAATAAACACAATTAAAGTCGTTTCTCATTTTAAACAATAATAAAATATTTTTTCTAATTTTCTTAACAACAAGGATATTTTTTAAATTTAAGAAAAATAAAAAAGAGGGAGCAGCTAGGGTTTGGAACCTTAGTCGCCGCCCGTCACCACCATTCCCTCCTTCATTATTTGGGTCGACAAACACAAATCAAGAAGAGAAAGACCGAACGCAGGGGCAGACGCCATTGATCTTCCCCACAACGGAGGCAGATCGAAAAAGAAAGGATGGGCAAAGTTGAGCCGAGATGCGAAGAGAGAGAATTGTCGACGAGAGGACAACGACCGAGACGACGTGAAGAGAGAAGCGTCGAGGAGAGGAGGAGACAGGCTGAGCTAGGGTGAGCGGCGGAGAAAGGAGTAGAAGAAGGGGCGAACAAAGTAGTAGGTGAGGGGCGACGACGAGGCTAAGCTAGGGTTTCGGGATGAGTTTGCTAGGGTTTCAAGATAGATGAGAGATTGAGAAAGGAGGGAGGAGAGAGAAAGGAGAGTGTGGGAGAGGAGAGGAGAAGAGAGAGAAATGATGAGAGAGAAAAAATGATAAAATGAAATGAAAAATTGAGTTTTATTTGACTAAATGTGACATTTTTTAACTAAAAAAAATTAAGATTATGGTATTTGAAAAATTGAAAATTAAAAAAATTAATATTCTACTAATTAAAAAATATTTATTTCTATCTGTTAAAATTAAAGAGTTTACACTGTCATTTGACATAATTAGCTATATAAAAGAATGAGAGACACTTGCTAATAAAAAAAAAAAGAATGAATGAGGGAGTGCGGCATTGGCCCATGACCCATATAGAAGAGCTACAAGTTATTTAAGATCAAGTCCAGCCCATAAGAAAAAAATTGAATTTATTAATAAGATAATATAAAATAATGTTTTATTATTTAATTTGTTAAGAAGATAATTATATTTATTTTATTTCACTTCAACTAGAAAGAAAATAATGCACATCAACCATTATACATTGAAATTTATTCCTTGAAATTTCTATAAATAGATGTCACTCATTATTTATTGATGGTAAATTTACAAGGAAGATTTGGAAAAAAGGAAAGGTGAACAAAGCAAGACTCAAAAGGATTTTACAACATATCCGTAAATTGCATTTTCTTGAAGATTTTATTGGAGGAAGATTTTATAAGTCAAGAAATTGAAATAAGACTCGTTCCAATTTACTTAAGCTAAAAATACGATATGTCCATATCCATAATGTGAATTAAGCTAAAATTGGTGTTTTTTTCCCACGAAAGTTCGTGTATTTTTAATTAAATAAATAATATTAAAAAATATATTTCAGTTGCTGTAGTACTGATTGATGGTTTGATCAACGGCGGAAATCATCTCCACCGACACGGGACGCAAGGCAACACCTCTGTCACTTTCTCTCTGGAAAAAGTACGAAACCAACGACAAATCACTCTCCGTCACTCATCGTGTCACGCTAAGTCCACTTTCTTAATAACACTCGCTGTCCCTGAGGTTAGGCAAAATTAACCAGTGTATCCTCATATTTTAAAAAACTACTACTTAGTTTCTGACGTTTTAGTTTTGAAAAGCTCCATTTAGTCCCTTCATTAACCAGACGGTACAATTCTGCTAAAAAATTGTTGAAAATGTTCAAAAGACTGATCTAATTAGAGGAACCCAAAAATAATTTCTATTTCCTCGTTAATGCTCCATGAGATTCATATCCTGCAAAATAAAATCCTAACTAGATATACTGAACAAAAAAAGAACAAGAAAGTACAACCACATCACAGACCAAATAAAGCACCATAAAACAATAATGAATATGGCTTAGATACAACCATCACAAAATGCCATGAAATAAAGACAACTCACCACCATTGCACAAAAACCCTTTGCCCTTTAAAACTTGATCACCATAAGGAAACTTGTCTCCTTTGCAACTAAACCCTTACACAAATGAAAAAGAAAGGTATAAAAAGTTTGGACAAAGAACGAGAGAGAGAGAGAGAGTTAAACAAAGTGGTTTTGTCGGAGTTTAAGTATTAGAGTTTCTAAAACTGTAGCATGACATTGAGAGAGATGAACAAAGCTATTGATTTTAGATTTTGTGGCTTTTTGGTTTGACATTGTAAGATAGAGAAAGGAATGATGATTGAATACATACGGTGAGATATTTGAAAATGAGATTTTTTTTATTGGAACAAGGAACCAAAGATAAGGGTAGGGTATGACAACATATTGTCCATGAACTTGCATTATTGTTTGATGAGAGATGACTTTTTTCTGACACAATTAGACGATTTGTAAGTACAATTATGACACGATACAATCGGCATAAATTCTAATTTTGTTTTATTTATGACACATCTATTCATGTATGATATATAAATAGACCTAACACAAATATGACATGATAACACAACTTGCAACCTCACGATGCATCAAAGAAGGTGATTTTAGACCATGGATACTGAATAGAAAGATTAATTAACTATGCGGATCAAAAAGAGAAATCTCCCCAAAATAAATTGAAATGTCCAAATCTTCAAACGGATGAAATAAATGTTAGTACTTGCTGTGGGTAGGAGAAAACAAGACCTGTCATTATAGAAGACACTAACTACCATTAATCGCTTCCACATTCCACGTAACCAAACCACCCGCCCTTTATAACCAACCCAAAACCGAACCTCTTTCTTCATCTTCTGAAATGGGGTCTCTACCACCCTCTCTAAACCTCCCGGATCCCAAACACCACCTCCAAATTGACCAAACTACCCTCCTCAGCCTCTTTAAATCCCAACAAAACCACCTCAACTACTTCTTCGACAACCTCTCCCTCTCCCAGACCCTCTCCTTCACCCACACCCTCCTCACCGCCAAGGGCACTATCGTCTTTTCCGGCGTCGGCAAGTCCGGCTTCGTCGCTAACAAGATCTCCCAAACCCTCGTCTCTCTCGGCATCCGCTCCGCCTTCCTCTCCCCCGTCGACGCCCTCCACGGCGACATCGGCATCCTCACCCCCGGCGATGTCCTTGTCCTTTTCAGCAAGTCCGGCTCCACAGACGAGCTCCTGCGGCTCGTCCCATGCGCACGCGCCAAGGGTGCGTTTCTCATCTCCGTCACCTCCGTTCGGGGCAATGCGCTTGCGGCGGCATGTGACATGAATGTGCATTTGCCTCTGGAGAGGGAGCTGTGCCCGTACAATCTTGCTCCGGTCACCTCGACGGCGATTCAGATTGTGTTTGGGGATACGGTGGCGATTGCGCTTATGGGGGCCAGGAATTTGAGTAGGGAAGAGTATGCGGCCAATCACCCGGCCGGGAGGATCGGGAAGAGCTTGATTTTCAAGGTCTGTTTGATTCTGCTAATTGCATGTGGG
>CAODLS011079401.1:0-11518 GCA_948243855.1 Flueggea neowawraea | reverse complement strand
GTATAAGGTTGGAGATAAAGGGTTGAGATGGTTCATAATGTGTGATGATGACACTCTATTTTTTGTGGATAACTTGGTTGAGACATTACAAAAGTATGATCATACTAAGTTTGTTTACATTGGAGGTACCTCAGAGTGTGTTAAATCAAATGCTGATTTCTCTTTTGACATGGGTTATGGTGGAGCTGGTTATGCTTTGGGTTATCCATTAGTGGAAGCTTTGTCAAGTAAGATCGATGCTTGCATTGAGAGGTACCCATATTTGTATGTTAGTGATCATTTGGCTCAGTCTTGCTTGGCTGATATGGGGATTCAAATTAATCATGAAAGGGGAATTCACCAGGTAATCTTCCTTTTGTTTGCATTGCCTTTTTGCTTTTTTATTAAATTATGTGTTATCCAAACACTTCTGAGATTTGACTAATTCATATTTAAGTTGAAAAAAATATTCACCAAGTTTTTAAATCTTCTCCATATATAATATTTATACTGAATATTTTATTCATCTAATACACGTAGTAGTTGATTAGGAATGCAGGAAAACCCTCCTTTATTCAGTGGTGCTTTTGTGCATTAGGCTATGACATTGTGAAAGAAGATTTGCAGAAAAAATTCCAAGAAGAAGCACTTTTTAATGAAACATTTGAAAATAATATCTTCTCAAAACTTGTTATTGAATTGTTGAATATTCATTAGCTTCATGTCTTCCAAATTTTCCATGCAAGTAATTGCCACAAATGTGACCAAAAGGCATGTTGAGATTTCCTTAAAATACCTGATATTCTAATTCAAGAACTTTAATTAAAAGATTAAGAATTCATATTATTTCACCAGTTTTTATTGTTACTGATGACTTTTATTTACAGTAAGATTTATAATGATGCAAGTTTCTAATTGATAGAGCAGAATCTTAGAGCTGCAATTAAGCAATAATTTTAGAAATATCTTTGAATTGATTTAGCATTGATTAAGGGATATTACAGCTGTATATTTGATTGTATTCTGTAATCTCATATCCCAACTAGGTGTATATATAGCCTGTAACTCTTACAAAATGAAATACAATTACATACTATTTTCTCACTTTCTTACTAATGATGGCAGATTGATCTAAGAAGAGACATATCAGGTCTTCTATCATCTCATCCACAATCACCACTCATCACACTCCACCATTTTGATGCCATAGATCCAATCTTCCCCTCCATATACAGATACGAATCTGCACGCCACATCATGAAACCAGCAAAATTTGATCAGTCTCAACTCCTACAAGAAACCATTTGTTACCAGAGGCAAACCAACTGGTTTTTCTCATTCTCTTGGGGCTACTCAACTCACATATACGAGAACATAATCCCCAGAAGCATTCTTCGCAAACCTCTCGAGACATTCGCTCCATGGTCGAAGAATATGAGGCCTCCTTTCTACATGTGTTCAACACTAGAAAGGTCACTAATGACCCATGTGAAGCTCCTCATGTGTTCTTCTTTGAATCAATCGATAATGCTCCTGGAAACCAGTATCTTACAACTTATGTTCGATCTTTCCCACGTGATTTGCCGCCTTGTTCGGCTTCTGGGAACGATTCTGCTGATCCTATCTCCAAAATGCGGGTGCTTTCGCCAGCCACAATTCGCAAAATGGTAAGTACAATTCAAGAAAAAAAAGAAAAAAATTATATTTGGAAATCCTACATGATTGGAAGTAGAATTAATTCAGAAAGTTTTTTCTTTTTTTCTTTTCAAGTAATTCAGGAAGTTTTGATATCTCCATCTTATAGTACTGTTTTTAATTACTGAATTTTGTCTGAATCATGCAGGCCGGTGTGATAGAATGTTGTGATGCTGACTATAAAGCTGGATCCTATGTAATAGAGATCAAAATTAGGCCATGTATGAAAGTCGAAGTCATAGCTTGAATGCACACATGGCTGCAATACATACAACATCCTCATGTGCCTATTTTGTCTCCAGAAGAATAAACAATTTTGCTTTCCACTATTCACGCTCTTTTACGTCTCCTCGAGAGTGATGATAATCCGAATGTTAGCCAAAAAATTAAGAGGCAATTTGATGACGATAATGAATGTTTATTGGTGCCTAACTATGGAAGACTTCGAAAAGCGTAATACCTCAAATGTAAATAGCAAACACTTGCACAACAAAATGTAACTTTTATTGTACAAAATGATCAGGGGAAATTCAGTGGCTTACATTCAAAGAATGGGATAATCTAACAGCTATGTCTTCTCAATACACTTCTTGAATTTGAGGGTTTGATGCTAAGTTACAGCCATTCCTATGCCTAAGTTTCAAATGCAGTAAAGAAACTAATGAACTAAAGATAAAAGATAAATTTAACTGTAGGATTGGTGATCCGTTGTTCATTTATTGTTTCGACTTTTATATTTGGAGCTCATAACTTCCTGAGAAAGTACATATTTGGAACTTATAACTTCTTCAAAGAAACTATCGCAACTGACAAGATGATCTTGTTGATAATTATCGAGCATTATTTTTCCTTTGGCCATTCCCGCCTTTAATAAAGCCATGTAACCATTTTTTACTCTTGTAGTTTCTCCATCCGCCACATTTCTTGTGTATTTAATGCGGAAAACACCCACCAAACAAGAAGTCAGCCTTTTTTTTACTTTTCTTTTCCCCTCTAAGTATTTCTTAGGCGATTGATCGTGTTAAACATTTATCTAGAATATAGTGCTCACTCATTGTCTAATTACAGTCTAGTTTACTTTGGATTACTTAAGCTGTAATTAGTCCTCGATTGATGATCACGGGAATTTTTAAAGCTAGTCCACTTCACCAAATAGTATTGGTCAAAGACGAAGCACATGTATCTCTACGAAATTCCTACGCAATATTCCGAATTCCATAAGCAGTTTAAGAGATAATTTATATCATTTAAATGCTTAATAGATCATTAGAAGATCCGCAAATTAAATTACTTTCAATAAGTTATTGGTTTTATGTCAAATGCTTTATATTTAATTATTGATTATTAATGACAACCTTCCTGCACAATCTATACTATATATAAAAGTATGAATGTGGAAAACCAAAAAAAAAGTCTTAAATATCTTTAATTTAATTGAATATTCTCTTATGTGATACCTAAAAAATAACACTAAAATTATTAACAATTGTTTAGCGTAGGAGATTTTACTTAGCCCTACTACATAATTGCTTAGGAGTTGTTTACGTTGGAGTGTTTTTATCATTATGCATACTCTCCAAAAAAGTAGCAAATATTATTCTAAACGTAATAATTTTTTCTCACGTCTTGTTTTAATTTGTTTTCTCTACTCCTACAATTTTGTTAAATACATTATTATAAAATAATGGGAAAATCACACATTTATTTGAAGAAAAAAGTGAAGCTGCCAAACAGATTTCCAATTATGGAAACACGCAGATAGCCAAACTTAAAAAATGCCAGATTTTCATAATCACGATATTTTCATGAAAAATTGATTTTTTGCGAGAAAATCAAATCAAGCAGAAAATGTCTCCAAATATCTCCAAGGGTCTCCATTAGAGGTCTACAATAGTCTCTAAGGGTCTCCACTAGAGATCTCCAACGGTCTCCACTGGAGGTCTACATAAGTCTTCAAAGGTCTCCACTCTCTAGGAATTTTTATTGGAGGTCTCCAGGGTCTCCAAAGGTCTCAACTGGAGGCCTCAGGGTTTCCACTGGTTTTCAGAGGTCTTTGCTAGAGATCTCCGAATCTCACTTATTTTTTTACAAAATTTAATTATATTTTGTTTAATAATAATTAACTAGCTCAATTGTTAATTTTTTATAAATTTAAATATATTTTGTTTAGTAATTAACAGAAATTGAAGTGCTAGGGTTTGTTTTCTGCCGCCACCACCATTCCTCTACCGCTGACGCCGATGCCGACGCTCTACGAAATTGAGAACGGCATGAGGACATCTGAAAGAGAGGACGATGGCAGCAGGAGGGAGGGACGAAGCAAAGACAGAAATGAAAGAGAGACAATGGCGGCACAAGGGAATGACGAAGGAAGATGACAGAGATGAGCGGGAGAGAGGAAAAGAGAAGTTGCGTCGGAGAATGTGAGTGATGGGTGTGGCCAGAGATGGAGGAGAGGGGAGAGGAATGTGGCTAGGGTTTGGGTGGAGAGGAAGAGAGAAAGAGAGAAGAACTTAGAGAGAGAAACTAAAGAGAGAAAATTTTGTGAAAATAAAAAAAATAAATTTTATTTGATATTGAATCTGACATTTTAAAAAACAAGAGTTTAAAAATAGCATTCTTAAAAATTAAAATTAATCAAGATTTTAAAAAATGGCATTCTTAAAAATCAAAATTAAGGTGATGTTATTGCAAATCAGCATTTTTAAAGTGACACTTGAGATAATTAACTCTAAAATAATCTCTTCTATGATACCTAAAAAATAGGGCTAAAAAACTGTTAAGAATTGTTTAGCTTGGTAGATTTAGTTTATAATTTGAAAGGCACATTATCACGACATAAAAATAAGATAATATCTAAGTATTTATTACATATAAGCATACGATTTTATGTCGATTAAATTAAAGAAATCAAAGCTAAACCTTTCAATAGACGGTTAATATGAATGTGTGATAAACATTTAGTGAAGAAGAGAAAAGATCTCATCTCACTTGAAAAGTGGTCATAAAAGTGCAAAACCTAAAAACCCAACTCCTATAAGTGAAAAGCCGTCAATAAGACCATATGTTTGCAACTATTTTTCCCTCCATCCATAAATTTGCACTGATTCCAAAACACAAATGATTTGTAAGTGATTAAAAAAAAAATTGGCTATAGCTAGAATGAGCCTTGAAGTCCAAAGTTTGAAAGTCATAAAATTCAGCCCAAAGCAAGACACTGTCCACGAATTAGGGCGTTTTAAACGTTACATCCAACCAATTAATACTTGCATGGAAAGCATTGAGGTACCTTCTCTTCACATTGTATTTAACGCTATGGCATGCAAATCCTTCATTTCATGCACATGATTACTAGTTTTTAGCCCAATCTCACGAAAATAATGCTACTTCCACTCCATGCTTCATCACTAATCTTTTGTCGAATCAATTTTTTTAAGAATAATCTTGTGATGTCTCTCTATAAACCTCTCATTACTACAACGTTGTTAATGTTGTAACTTCCCAAACTACTTGTCATTAACATGTCTTCCGCCGAGAAATCCATCGACAGCAACATTTCAATAATCCAACAGAATCTTCAAAATATATCTCTTGGAACATTATGCAAATCCATCGCGATTACAGGACTAATTCTCTTCGTGTTCTACGAGTTCTTGTTTAACCCTCCTTATTACCAAATTTCTAATAGATTCTCAACTTTTAAGCTCCATTGGCCACTATCAATATCTAACAATGACACCATTGCACCAAATGTTACTAACACCAATGCTACTCCTACAAATATTAGCCACGTTGTGATTGGCATTGTTGGTTCCATGAATACATGGAAGCACAAAAGGTCATATGTTGAAGCATGGTGGCGACTAAATGTGACTAGTGGCTATGTCTTCCTAGAAAGACCTCCCACGGCTGAGTTCCAACCCTGGCCTTCATCTTCTCCTCCATTTCGGGTCAACGAAAACATAGTAAATTTTAAGGTATACCCTAAACTTGTAAAGCCTTTTCAGGTTAGAATTTTTTGTACAATCTTGGAGACGGTTAGAGAGTGAGATGAGGATGTGAGATGGTACGTTATGGCGGACGATGATACGGTGCTGTTTTTGGACAATTTAGTTGAGGTTTTAGCTAAATATGATCATACAAAGTATTGGTGCATTGGAACCAATTCGGAGTGTGTTAGGGAAAATATGGATTTTGGTTTTGGTATGGCATTTGGTGGAGGTGGTTATGCTTTGAGCTACCCTCTTGCTAAGGCTTTGGCAGGCATGCTTGATGGATGTATTGAAAGGTATCCATATTTGTAGTGATTTGATGCTTTACACTTGCTTGGCTGATATTGGAGTCTCTACAACCCATGAGAGAGGGTTTCACCAGGTATTGACCCCTTCTTTTCAACTAATCGTACCTCATATGGTTAATTATATGCAAATTTATTATCGTTAGCATTCTGTTAGCCATTTTATTTTTCTAATATAACATTATCACCATGCTTATCACTGCTACATCAGCAATTAGTAGAAAAATATAATAGAATAACAACGGTTGAACCCAGAGCGAGTAGAACGGGTGGTGAAGAGCGAAAGTGGCATGGGTGAGGTGTGGGATCGAATCCCTCCAGCCTCAAAAACCGAAGTGGGCCTGGAGGCCTGCGTGTGGGCCAGCCCAATAAGCCCGGAATAAGCGGGATCCCCTGGGCTGGGACGAGATTAGCTTTCCCGGGTTTAACCTGCTCAATGGTCGGGGTTCTGCCCGAAAGAGTAGTCGGCCCTCCGCTGAGTAAGGGTTCCTCGTTAAAAAAAAAATAACAACGGTTGATATAAGTAGCCTAGATACCATCTAGCAAATTCGTTTGAAATGCATACTACCAATTATATTCCTTTGGTCTCATAAATATAAGTTTGTTGATTTTTTCACATGGATTAAGAAAATTAGTTGGAATAATTAAATTTTAGAAGAATTTTTCAATATTATCCTTAAAATTATATCTTAACAATTAATAACACAATTTTCAATACATTAAAGAATGGAAAATATAGTAAAATAACAAACAACCACTAATTTTAAAAAGGAAACAAGTTTATAATTTAGGACAGATAAAAAATGAAAGTTTTCCTATTATTATGGGAACGGAGGGAGTAGTGCTGACGTGATGAAGGCAAACTCTGTTTTTTTGCTCTGTTCAAAACAGAGGAAGTGACAGTTTATACTTATAAATGTTGGCTATAGATTGATCTACATGGTGACATATCAGGACTTCTTTCATCACATTCTCAGTCTCCTCTCCTCTCACTTCATCACATTGATACCGTAAACCCAATCTTCCCCTCCATGAACCGGTCTGCATCAATAAACCATCTAATGAAAGCAGCCAAAATCGATCATTCAAGGCTTCTGCAACAAACAGTCTGCTACAGAAGGGACAAAAACTGGACCTTCTCAATCTCTTGGGGCTATTCTACATACTTGTATGAAAATATATACTCTTTAAGCTATCTGAGGAGACCACTTGAGACCTTTAAGCCATGGCTGCATTATTACAAGCCTCCTTTTTACATGTTCAATACCAGATGGCTCAATAAGAACCCATGTGAAATGCCTCATGCTTAATTCTTGGAGTCAATTGAGACAGACAGTGAGAGCCAAGTCATTACTACTTATGTCAGATTATTGTCAAGAAATTTGGCTGCTTGTTCATTAAGTGGTAACTTTTCTGCTGATTCTGTAGAGAAAGTCTTGGTCATTTCACCAGCAACAGTTCACAAGGAGGTTAGCCTTTAATTTTGAATTACATCAGAATTACTGTTGTATTAATTCTGGATTCTTAACTTATGGTATCTGGCTTGCAGATTGGAAAAATAGAATGCTGTGATGTTGAACAGACAACTGACATGAATGTTTCTCATGTAAAGATAAGGCCTTGTATGAAGGATGAAATCATTGCCTAGAGTTGTATGAATATATTCATTGCATAGATTTGTTCAAATTTTTGTGTGTTTGTTGTTCTTGTCTAAATCTTGACGACTAGTTTACATGGATGAAGATTGTAAAAAGGTTTCTAGGCCAAAACTTTGGATCATAAAATCACAAAACACTCTAATTAGAGATGGATCCCACCCTGAACACACAATCTAAGAACTGATAATTTTTGACAAAGTTATACACAATTAAGACATGACACGATTGTCATGATTTCTATTTTAGTTGTATTTATAGCACGATTACATGACACAATTATAACACGTGACCAAGCGATAGCAGTTAGATGTCCATCGTCCACTGGTTGACAGGGAAGTTTCAAAGATGTGCAAAGATGTATTTGACTCATAATTTTGCTCTATTTGGTAATTATCAAGAAAAATTTCATAAATGCAAAGATATACCGGAAAATGGAAATTAGTTTCACGAATGCTTGTGCCTGTATTGTCATTTCTTTCACTGAATTTTCTGTATTAAATTGCTGAGAAACCATATGTAAGACTGGTGGAACCTGAATTGTTTTGGCCATACTTGGTAGTTGCACAGAGAAATCAGTTCTGAAGCATGGCTCAATCTCTTAAAATTTTAGGCAATATCACATCTGAAAGGAAATTAATAATCTTCCTTTTCTTCTGCATGATTCTCTTGGTAAACCATCAATTCTATCAACCTTCAATTCTATACTTTTCTTGAGCAGAAATATCTTCTTTCATATAGTAACACATTTACGCCTCCAAGTTTGATTACTCCTACTCCTACAAACCTCAACCTGAAGAGTTTTGGCCATGGCCTGCATCGCTACCGCCTTTTCCGGTTAATCAGAAGATCAAAGAACTCAAAGTATACCCCAAACTTGCAAATCCATCTCACGTTAGAATAGTACGGACTATATTGGGGACATTTAAGCAAGGAGACAAAAATGTTAGATGGTTTGTGATGGCAGATGATGACACAGTCTTGTTTGTTGATAATATAGTTGATGTTTTAGCCAAATATGATCACACAAAGTACTTGTACATCGGCACGAATTCGGAATGTATACAGCCAAACTCAGACTTATCATTCAACATGGCATATGGTGAAGCTGGAATTGCATTGACTCTAGCACAAGCTTTGGCATCAATGGTAGATGAGTGTATTGAGAGATATCCTTACTTGTTATTGAGTGATTTCATGTTGCATACATGTTTGATTGATTTCGGAATCGATCATCTTGCCCACGAGAGAGGGTTTCCACCAGGTATGTTCTTACTGTCCCTCAAGTTTTTTTGCTATTCTGAAAGCAAAAAGTAGTGCGCTTTGTGAGTTCAGTAGTACTAGAGTAATGTTCGTTAGTACTGGAGTCGTTTCTCAGAATGCTTCTTTCGAAGAGCAAAAAATGGTTTTTATAAGCTGCTCAAGTCTTGTTTAATTTGGTGATTGCAGAATGATTTTCTTGGTGACATTGCGGCTTCTATCGGCGTACCTTCGCTCTCCTATTCTCTGACTTCATCACATCACATTGACAGAATAGATCCAATATTTCCCTCCATGAACCACTCTGCAGCCACTAACCACCTGATGAAAGCTTAGAAAATCGATCATTCGCGGCTAGTACAGCAAACAATCTGCTATGAGAAGAAAAACAGATGGTCAGTGACTAAGTTTCTGTTTCAGGGCATCTTTACTCCTATCACTTTTAGGATTGATGAATATCTCAAGTGAGCAATTTACTAACTCAAAGTTATCATATCATCTTTTTAATAATTAATTTCTTATTATACTTTAATATAAAACTCATAATCACTTCATTTATTATTTTATTTATTTATAATATATAAATTATAATAAAATATTTATTTAACATAAATATTTTGTGTGATATTTTTTTCTTATTCTTTTAACCGAAATATATTTTAATATTTTTAATAATATATATAAAATAAAAATTGATATTCTAAAAATATATAAAATAAAAAATTGAATTATTGAGAAATTAAAGAAAAAAATGTCTATTTATAGTGTTTTTAAAAATTAAATAAAAAGGAAAAAAAAAGAAGAGAAAAGAAAAAAATAATAACAAAAAATTAAAAAAAGAAAATAAATAAAAAAGTCAAAAAAAGTGTAAAGAAAGTGGTGGGATTCACTCTCCACGACTCCAAACTGGCTTCTGGCAACCGTTTGCAATCACCAACCTTCTCCTAATGGAGAAGATTGGAGACATGGACAAAAAATGCTCGATATTAACCAAGCACCACGGATGCCCTCATGGGGATACTCTGTTCATTTACATGTTCAAGACGAGATCGCTCAGAAATGATTCTTGCAGATCTCATGTATCGTTCTTTGAATCCGTCGAGTCTGTTCGAGGAAACCAAGTTTTGACAACCTATGTTCCAGCATCACTGCGAAACCTGCCGCCTTGTTCAGTGAATGGTAGTCCGTAGTCGCTCTGCAGATCACATATCCGAAATTCGAGTCTTTTCTCCGGCACTTGCAATGCATAAACATGTAAATGCTCTCATACAGAATAAGCATCCTTGTGTCGATGATTTTTCAGCAACTTCTTTAATTAATTGGTCGATTTATCGTTGATTTGAGTTGGTACTCAAATTGCAGGTTGGAGTAAGAAAATTCTGCAAACTTGACCTTAAAAATGATGCAAATATTGTCGATATCTATCTTTGACAAGCAAGAGAAATCTCTGCAGTTTGGTACCTGGTGAAAATGATGTCTGTCGCGTCGGGAAGTTCATATGCACATCTCTTCACGGTTATAGTTATTCAAAAACATTTTGATCATTCTTATGACTTTATAATACACTACATGTGAATTTAGGCAGATGATGATAGAATGAAAGTATGACAGACTTCAGAGGACATCACCAGCCATACTTGCCGACGAAAAGTTTAGTTAAGATCACTAAAGTAAAAATTGAAGAAGAGATCTATATTTCTTGCACTGCTCAAAACTTAAAATCTATAATTTCTTGTGTCCAAACCAATACACAAAAAATACATGCTGAATAAATAGGCACACAAACTTAAAAACAAAAAAATAACTGTTGTCAGCATTATCGACTAATTCAAATGTATAGACTATCACAAAACATGAATTTTCAGCAGCTGCAGACTTAGCAAAAAAATTCAACTCTATATGCCTGTGATTCTTCAATGCTTACTTGAATCGCGTAAACAAGCATTTCTCGACCTTCAACGCATATCAAGCCAACGCCTCCTTTTGCTCCTCTGGAGCTTTCTGAATTCCTACCCAGCGTGCATAATCCACCCATCTGTTGAAAGAAGTTACAACTGTGAGATTCCGTGGGCACAAACTGAAGTAATTATCAAGTTATGAGATCTTTACTAGTGTAGAAACTTACAACAAAGAACCCAAGAATGTGTTGCCCGTCCGGACGGCAAAACAGAATGCACTCAGCATGAGTTTATGCTGGTGCAGTAAGGGTTCCAAAATGCGTTGTTCAATAACACCAGCCAATACTTGGTACCTGCACAACGAAAATGCTAGCCCCATAAGTTTATTCTAAAACCTTCGGTGATGATGTAATTGCATAAAATCCCATGGGACCTAAGATACTGAATTATTTGACAATTGCATCAGACAAATTCATCCTATTTTACTCCCGAAGCCTTTTTATCCAAAAAATGGCACCAACATTGTAGAACTTACAGAAATAGAAAAGACAGATTAATGAACAAAAGGAAAAATCAGTATCAATAGATCCCAGTTAAATACCTGAGGTTGCTAGAAACTGCCATATAGACACCATAGGCAACACTGGTTGACACTATAGGCACATTTTCAATTTCACCAGCAGAGTTCTTATCCACAGCCTTCTTCGCATTGATCAAGATATTTGTCACAAAAG
>CAODLS011079233.1:0-10977 GCA_948243855.1 Flueggea neowawraea | reverse complement strand
TTTAATTTTCTATCCCATTCTCGGTTTGAAGGGCATTAAACGTGTAATAGTATTGTAACTTCTAGATTGATGAAATGCACTTGCATTATTATGAATTGTGTTCTTTTACAAGGTTTAATGCTTATTGGCTGGTTTGGCGATCCTTCATAAGAATCTTGGGTTTTGCTGCAATGTTGTATCTATCAAGTAGCTTTCACTTTTGCTTTCCTTTTTTTTTTCCCCAGGAAGCTTGTCAAAAACTTCAAGTGCTCACCCCTGAAGAATTGGATAAGCTTGTGGTGCCTCAGAAAATGATCGGTCCATCTGACTAACAAATTTTGAAAGAATTTCAAGCTTCTCAGAATCTAAATACCAAGACAAAAACAACTAGGGATTTCATTTGCCCACCCTGCAATTAGGGTCATAGGAAATGATGATTAGAAGTCTGTTTTTGTTGGACTACCATTCTTGAAGGTTTTCCATCATTTGTTAATTCTCATTTGCCATAGCTATGGCATCATTTAATAAAGGGAAGCCTTCCCATTTTTATTGAATGCTTATACTTGAGATATTGACATAGAGCATCGAAAGAAATTTCGTTCTTCTGGAATAATTTGAATTTAGGATCCTATGGGTGCTGCATCTTTATGCGCCTGTTGTCATCGTTATACTCATAAATGTGAATTCAAACATATTTGGACACTTGCACGTGTGTAATCATTTACTTATATATGCTTCAGCATTCTTCAAGTCCTTAGAAGTCTGAAATTGAGCAACCTTGCAAGCTCTACTGCTTAAGTCCCAGATGGCAGGAAGGAGAAATTTTTTACCGTTAGCACCGTTAACAATATAACTTGCCTTGTTGAATTTATCAGCCATCAAATTTCTAGGATATCCTGAAGACGCTCCGGCACCGAATACACCAGGGCAAGCTGTAATAGCCTCGAGCGGAGCCAAGGCATTGCCTTGAAAATACCCTGAATTGTAAGGTAGACATTGATATCATTAGCGCAATACTCGTTACGTACGGTAAATAATAATATTTTTTATTTTAATTAACAATAATATATTTCTTGTTTTGAAATATTTTCAAAATTAGTACTTAAATAATAAAAATTAAAGTATTAACAAATTAAGAGAGAAACTATAAATATTAAATATTTGAAATTATTATGAAATTTCATAATTTTAATTATAATTCTTTCATAAATTAAATATGTTATTTATTTTTCTTAGAGAAGTGTATCGATTATTCATATATTATAATATTAATCAAGCGAATGTATATGCATGTATTTAATTAAACCAATAATTAATATTATCTTAATTTGATTGAAAGTATCAAAACACCAATAATTTTTATATGTAATTTTTAATTTTCAAAAAGACTAACATATTGACGTTTGACCAGTTCACTCTAAATCACTTGGTAATTACAAAATTATATGTAAAAAATGCAAACCTGATTTTTTACCATAGCATTAAATTTATTTAATTATATTTATGAGTGAAATTTTATATAATATGTATTACCTAACAAAAAATTCTCATTTTTGTTTTATATTTAGAAGAGAAATTAAAACATAATACATGTGCCAATCATTTGAAATCAATTCAATGGATAACGAAATCATACCGAGAAAATAATATATATATTAAAGTTAGGGAGTCAATATATATATAAAAGTTGGAGAGTTTTTTCAAAATTTCCATTAAGAAGACACTTGTCAAATAACTAAAAAGACATTTATTACAAATTTGGAAAAACCCTCTAGCTATTATATATACTAGCTCAATACTCGCGCTAGGCACGGTAAATAACAATATTTTTTATTTTAATTGACAAATAATATACTTTTTGTTTTGAAATATTTTCAAAAAATTAGCACTTGAATAATAAAAATTAAAGTATTAGCAAACTAAGAGAGAAACTATAAGTGTTAAATATTTGAAATTATTACGAAATTTCATAATTTTAATCATAATTCTTTCATAAATTAAATATTTTATTTATTTTTCTTAAAAAAGTGTATAGATTCATCAAAATAAAAGATTCTAATTCATGTAGTATAATATTAATCAAGCGAATGCATATGTATGCATTGAATTAAACCAATATAAGTAATATTATCTTAATTTAATTAAAAGTATTAAATCACCGTTAATTTTTATATGTAATTTTTCCTTTTCAAAAAGACTAATACGTTAACATTTGACCAATCCATTCTAAATCACCTGGTAATTATAAAATTATGTGTAAAAAATGCAAAATAGATTTTTCACCATAGTGTTAAATATATATAACTATATTTATGTGTGAAATTTTATATAAGATGTATTACTTAACCAAAAAGTCTCATTTTTTTCTTTATATTTAGAAGAGAAATTAAAACAGAATACACATGCCAATCATTTGAAATCAATTCAATGAATAGCGAAATCATACCAAAAAAATCAACATATATATAAAAGTTAGAGAGTCAATATATATATATATATATATATATATAAGTTAGGGAATTTTTTCAAATTTGTCATTAAAGAGACACTTGTCAAATAATTAAGGAGACACTTGTCAAAAATTTGAGAAAACTCTCTCTTTCTCTCTCTCTCTCTCTCTCTCTATCTATATATATTGATATATTGGTTTGTTGTAGTGAGGAGAGGGCCTCTATGGTACTTAACCGCGGCAAACGGAGAGGATGATGGAGAATTTTGGTTATGACGATTGGCCAACCCATGTCCATGTGAACACGATACCAGAATCAAAGCACATATAATAATAAATAAGTTGGGGCATTAGAGAGACCTTGCAAACATTTTTGCTATTTTCAGTTGTGAAATTTTTGAATGGCTATTGTTACGATCTATTTTCGGACTATAACTGGCCTACGAGGCGAACCGAACCATAGGCTCGACCCATCCCGCATAAGCCTCAGAAGAACAGAACTTCTACCAAATTGACAAATACATTAACATACATATAAGAGTAAATAAGTGTAACAAAATATATGTAATTGTTTGTAAATAAAATCAGTTAAGAAAATAATAATCTGAACTATCTTTCCATAAGTATCCCGGTGTGGAGTGACTAACATAACAAATTAACTAAGGCCCGAATAAAATGGCACTCATTGCTACTTCTAAATACCTCATTGAGTGTTGAATGCCAGTGGGTCACTATCAACAAAATCACTTAAAAATGTTAAAAGGAAGGATGAGAAAAACTCAGTGAGAGATGACACTTTAGATAGCCTCCAGGACTCGCATAAACCGTTAGAATATCACATGCACATATACTTGTATTAGTAATATACACATACATATTTATATGGTTTTCAAAAAACATTTCTGAAAACGTTTGCACTCTCGGCAAACAACATATAATCAAGCATATTAGTTAATATACCAGAAGCAGATAAAGCATGCTACATGCATACATAGAAATTCACCTTATACAGATTATACATTATTCTATATACTTTTATCTTACTATCACATACAGAACTAAATGGATCTAATAATCATTGATCATACACCCATATTATATTGGAATTGTGATGATGAGATCAGATTAGAAATAGATTAGCAGCCTTACGAGCCTAAACGGTACCCAACTCTATCAGCTGGCAGCCTTAGAGGCTCAAAACAGTACTCGGTCACCCTAAGGGTCTCAAAGTTAAAACAGACAAAACTAATCAAAGAGTATATCCACGAGCATTGTAGTTCATGGGCTCCAGCAAGATATACCTTGCCAGACTATAAAACAATATACTACAGGGAATAAGTAATAATAGAGACAACTGAGCAAACAAAATCAGAAACTAAAATGTGAACTACTGCCACCTGATAATTTTCTAACTGAATATCTAATGTGGACTCTTGCCACTTGACCTGTAGGTCATATATTTCCTAACTGATGTAAATTGCCGCCACCTGACCCGTGTGCTAGCCAAACACACGTGTTATCACCAGCCCTGATAACTAGGCCTTAACTGATCATTGGTATACCAAGCAGGTGAATCATAACAGAGATTATCATTTATCACATTATATTACTAAGCATATACTACTAGAATAATATAAACAAGTACTTTATTAAACAACCAAGTATGTGGCATAAATAATTAAATACAAAACATATTATAATATATATTATTTAGAGTGCAGATTATTATCACCAAAATATGTATAGTAGACATATATTTAACGGATGGGCAGGTAGGCAAGCATATGGAGTTGATAGATATATATTTATACATACATAGATACAGATAATTAAATATTAGAATTTATTCCTAATCATAGTACATAATATTCATATTACAATTTCCTTACTAAAGACATGTTAGGCATACGACATCCAGGTCAAAAGTATAATTACCGAATATTTCTTAATTCTAATAAGTATAGATATTATTACAGACAAGTAGGCAGAGCATACAAATAGATAACTTATACTAATACTAATACCGATACTAATTATGATGCTATTACTAATATGATACCAATTATCTTATTCCATATTTCACATAACAAAATTTTAGAATTTAGTCAATCCAATTATTAGCCCTTATTACATGGCATATCTGATAACATAAAAAACATATAAGTTTTAAAGACACAACCTATGTGTCTAGAACTACTCTCGCACTCACTTGGATGTCTAAGCTTGAAGGTCCAGTCACGCACCAATAGTCGGTGGGTAGTTACGCTGGCACAAACATGAAGCTGAAACATATATGATTAGACAAATATAAAAATGTGGTACTGTGACAATACTAAATGCATAATATGCAAATACATACCTAAATCCCGAAAAACCTATTTCGATCGAAGATTTAACACTCTCATCTAGAAAATCGAGTACTTTGTAAAATTATGATTTGGTCCTAAACTTTTGTAAAATTTCACTTAAGTACCTAAGACCTCAAAAAATTACAAATTAGTTCCTCAACTTTTCAAAAATTACAAATCAATCCTTAGAATTTCTAGAATTTTATTTCTGAAATCAAAACGCATCGTTTCACTTTTTCTTACGATAGAAAATTACTCCAAAATACCATAAATTTCATTTCGACTTAAACCCGACATTCCAAATCACCCACATTTCCTCAAATCATACCTAAAGACATGAATCAACAACAAATTGCACCCAACAAACAATAATTCATCAAATATCCCAACTTTCCTACACCAAACCCTACCCAATTTTCAAGAACATCATCAAATCTTGATTCCAAACCAATACCCATATTTCATCATGTTTATTCCATCTAACTCAAATTAAACTAAGAATTCATTCAAAATCCGAAATTCGAACTCAAAACTATCACCTAAGATACCTACTCAACATGCATGCATCAACAACTAAAACCCAAGTAAATCTATACATTTTTTACTTCATTCAAACAAGAACTAACATAATCTAACATAAAACCAACATGCATTTCATCATAAAAGAGTCAAATCCTAAACCCTAGCTTCAAACTGTTACTCACACAAAACCCATATGAATAATTCATGAAAATAAGCAAAGAGATGGAAGAATGAAGTATTCTTACCTCTAATGAGAGAGACAAAAAGATTGGTTTAGGTGAGAATGGAGGTGTTTGGAGGTGAAAATGACGAAGAGAGTTGGGGTGGAGGTGTACAAATAGCTTCTGAAATCAAAACGCATCGTTTCACTTTTTCCAAGGCTCACTCGAGTAAACCCACCTCTTACTCAAATGAAATTTTACCAAAAAATAATCATGGATGTGTGTCTTACTCGAGTAAGCAAATGACTTAGTCGAGTAAGCCAAATGCCACTTCACTTGTTGATCCACCATTGCTTACTTGAGTAATCCGTGGCCTACCTCACTCGAGTGACACCTAATTTTTACTCGAGTGACACATTATTCAAAGGGTCAAAGAATGACTTAAACCTGTGAAATTATCGTCATTAACCACTCACAAAAATTTAACCATCAAATTATCATCACTGACATCTTCGAATGTCAATTCATGATCTCAAACATTCAAAGATCATCTCAAACATTCTCAATCATCTCAACACCGTTTTAAAAATTCAAACATCTTTAGAAACAATCAAGGTTACAACTGAAATCGAATGGAGTTCAATAGAAGATCTTATTGGAAATTGAGCGGATGGCTACAGAGAATCTCATCGGAACAGGCGAGGTATTACATTAGATACACATTTGTGTTTCGATATATAGCACACTGACGATGGCTCTTTTTGTAGAAACCTGATAGCAAAATGGATCAAACTAGGACTACCATCACAATAATTCCACATAATTTAATTAGTCGTACTTATTTAGCAATGCATCGTATTATAAACAAACACGTCAAATTGCATGGCTACATCAAATTATTTAGTACTATTTTTTTTGGATAAGCATCGGATTTAGTTTGGACATACTATTGGTTTCTCTTTGGGTTGTTCCTCACCTTGGGTTGCACTCAAAGGGGTTAATTGTGGAGAATTAGATATCATGCAGCATGTCTCTAAAGAATACACCATATTATCATCTTTTTTAGGTAAAGGTTAATGCACATTCTTAGATACATGAAACTCCTCAATTTTATTTCCCACTTGAAAGACTATACTCCCCTTTCTTAAATCAATAGAGACCCCAATGGTATCCAAGAAAGGTCTCCCAAATATGATAGGGAGCTCACATGCATCATCCATATCTAACACAAAAATCGACGGGAAAGAAAAACTTACCTACCATTACCAAAATGTTCTCCAAAACTCCAAGTGGGTGCCTTATCTAGCAATCCGCAAGTTGTAGTGTCGCGGAGTAGGTCCTAAACTTCTTATAGATAAATGATAGCATGAGATTGACTGATGCACCCAAATCGCACAAAGACTCCACATTTTCAAATTTACCAAAGGTGTAAGGAATTGAAAAGCTCCTCGGATCCTTGAGCTTTGGAGGGCATTTGTTCAATAACACCGCACTACACTCATCGGTAAGTGCCACCATAACATACTTCTCAAACTTCTTCTTATTGGCCACAACCTCCTTTAAAAACTTAGCATAATGTGGCATTTGAGAAATGGTCTCCAATAATGGTATGTTCAACTCCAACTTCTTGAACATTTTAAGGAATTTCATAAAATTGGCATCTTTGATTTGAGTTTGTAGTCTTTGAGGAAATGGGATGGGTAGGATATTAGGCTTGACATGATCTTAGTTAGGAGGCATTTCTTCCAATTTCTCACCCTTCACCACACAATTCTCCCTTTCACATTCAAACACCACCTTTTTACCCTTTTCAACTTTGAGTTTCTCCCCACACTTAGCTCCTCAAGTACCTTCCCATTCCTTAGTGATATAGACATCAAACTCTCTTTTGGATTCACTTGGGATGTACCAGGTTGTTTCCCCTTTTCTCTATCTGATATAGCCTTAGCCAATTGCCCTACTTGTCTCTTAAGATTTTGGACAAATGCTTGTTGGGTTTGGACAATTTGATCTACGTTGACTTTCATTTTAGTCATGTATTGCATTAACAAATCCTTTAAGGGTGGCTTTATGTCTTGGCTTTCTTGTTGGTGTGGGGGTTAAGATGTTTGTTGGTAGGTACTTTTGCTTGGTAGCCAGAAGGCACATTTGGTATAGGTTGTGAAAAATTTTAGTTAGTGTTTAAACCTCTCCATGAAATATTTGGGTGGTTTCTCCATTCTGGCTTATAAGTGTTGGGAAATGGGTCATGTCTTGGTTAAGCATTTAGAAATCCCTCCACAAAATTCACTTCCTCATAACCAACTCCTCCACCATTGTTCAAACCATAATGCAATTCATCATGTCTCAAAACACCACAATAAGCACATTTATCCCCAACCATATTCTCAATTGTGTCACCAAGTTAAGAGAAGAAACATTTACCTCATGTATGCCTGCTCTTCTTTCCCTAACAGCTTCTTGTTGTGAATTGTTGCCAACATCTCATATATGTCATAAACCTCCCCGGTCTTCTCTCCAAAATAACTACCAACCGCTATATCCATTAAGGTTTGATGTGTATTGTCAACCCATCATAGAAGAATTGATTCAATAATGAGAATTCATGATGTGTGTATTGTCTCAAGAATAGCTTGAAGCACTTATATGTCTCATAAAAGGGCTTTCCCTTAATTTTATAAAAGTAACAAATTTTGTTCCTCAATTCAACCATCTTTTGGGAAGAATAATACTTCATCATGAATTTCTCATAGACCTCATCCTATATACCAAGTGACTATTTCGGCAAGTTGATCAACTATGTCTTTGGCCGATCCTTCAAAGTGAATGGAAAATACCTCATGCTTAGATCATCCTCGGTTAAACCATGAAGAGGGAAAGTTTGGATGGTGGTGTAAAACTTCCCTAAGAATGTGACGACAACCCATTGTATGATGGCAACATACTAATATGAACACTCTTCAATTCATAATTTCTTACCGCCGGACTTAGCTTAATGCAAGATGATAAAGCTCCAATCACCTATCTTTGTATCTCCTTCAACCTCATGAGACCCGGTAATTGGTTTTTGATACCACCTCCATGAGCTTGCTCAACTCTAGCATCCCAACCTCACCTCGAGGTCTAGCTATACCCTTCATCATTGCTCTCCTTTGGTTAACTCGGTTTGCATGCAAAACCCGTTCTGTCTCTGGAATTAGGAACAACCTCTTGATTTTCCAATCTTTGAGTGCATCATAAAAACATAAACTCCTACAAGTGCAAAAGAAACAAACAAGTAAATAAAACAAAAAAAAGGGCAAAATCCACCGCGGTCCATGAGGTTTAACCATATCTCTCATGCAGTCCCTAAGTTTTGAAAATTAGCCGATTTGATACCTCGCTCTGTCGTCGTCAGTCAAATTTAACGGGTCACGTCAACAAATCTGATGTGGCATATGAGACCTACTAATTTTATGAATTTAATGACAAAACTACCCTCCCTCACCCTCTTTCTCTCTCTACGACTTTCTTTCCTCACTTCCCTCTCTTTCCCAACATCCAAAACCACCTTTGTCTCTGTCTTTATCTCTTTCTCTCTCTCTCTCTCACATCGTTGAACCCAACCCGACCATTTCAAATCAAACCCCAATTTAAAAACTCAAGAATCTAAATTTAAGAACAGACCCACCGATCTTCACTAATCTGAATCACGAAAGCAAATCGAACCCACCAATCCTAAACCTTAATCAGTTCGAGCCACCTTGCAAAAACTAGAAAAGATCAAACCTTCACACACTGTACCTTCAAACCCTTTTCTCTGCTACCAATCTCAATCCCATTAACAACCTCTGTAGCCCTCTCTTTCAACCCACAAATCACTTTCCCGGCTTCCTCTATTTGCTTCTGCAACTCCAACAACTTTCCTTTCAATTCTCTCCTCATTCTCTACAACTTTCTCTTTGATCTCATCCTCAATCCTCACTCTCTTGCTATTCTCCTCTGTCTCCTTCACCTCCGAAACCCCAATCTTTCTTTCCAACTCCCTAGCTCTATTCTCGGCCTTTGCTTTCTCCTCTGTCTTCCAATTGCCTCTTCAATTTTATCCATATATTGAATCACAACATAGACCAATAAATGGGGTTGTTCTTGGTTTTAGAAAATAAAGGCAAGCATAGATGGATGAGGAATGATTGAAGGAAAGCTTAGAACTGGGGAGAAAAATGCATGATGCATCTTTCTCTCTATTTCAATTTCTTCAACAGATCCATACCCACACAAGACCAACAAGCTTCGAGAGAAAGATCTTTATTAAACCGAATCAAAGCAGTAACAACATAAGCACACCCATTACAACTTGACCCACCGAAAACCTCTTCTTCATGCATCATTAGAAATCTACCACAACCACACAAATCAAACACAATTACTGGACCCATTCCCCTCTCAAATCCCTTCGAACACCACCACCACCACCATTGCCTCTCTTCCTTCCCACTGTACCCATCCACCATCACCACTTACCCAAAACAAAACCGAATGAAGAGTAAAAAAAAAAATAATAAGAGACTGCAGAGAGAGAGAGATATCTGAAGGAGAAAGAAGTTGTGTGGAGTTTGATTGGGGGTTGGGATTCGATGGTGGTTGTTACGGTGGTGGTGGGGAGGATTTGAGTTTGATTTAGGTTTGAGTTCTTTCAGTAAAATACAATAAAGCTCGATTTGTTATTTTCGACATTAACAACGTATTTTGAGTTGCTTTGTTGCTCTGCTACTATGCTTTGTTGTAATGGTTGGCTTCAATGATGTGAGACACAGGAGGTTGATGAGACAGAGAACGAAAGAAAGGAGTTGAGGAGAGAGAGGCAATGGGTTTGGGTGATTAGAGAGGGAACGAGAGAGAGAGAGAGAGAGAGAGAGAGAGAGAACGAGAATGAAAGACAATGGGTTTGGGTATTTTAGACATTTTTCATTTCCTGTTTGACTTAACTGATGACATAGGAGGTCAGGGATCGAATCGACTAATTTTTAAAACTCAGGGACCGCACGAGAGATATGGTCAAACCTCAGGGACTTCGGTTGATTTTGCCCAAATAAAAATGACCACAAAAAGAACATTGTTCCCTGGCAACGACGCTAAAAACTTGATTAGTTTTCTCGCAAGTGCACTATAATTGATTGTAGCAATAAAAACCCTTGAAGTATGTTGGATCATAGGTGATCAACATTGAGTTCCTTTTGTGTTTTGATGATGTGCAAAATAGTTGACCTAAAGAGAAACAAGTTGGAAAGCTCAAAATTGCAAATCAAGCCACTGCAAGTGCTTCACGTACGTGAGATAGGGTCTAAAGAAAAGCAGAAGCTACTGGAACCCTCTGAAGCACGTTTCACGTACGTAAGAAAATGTTCACGTACGTGTGTTGTAATTGACGTACGTCATATATAAGTTAATGTACGCAAAGCTTGCTTAAGATGATCAACGTACGTGAGATAGAAAAGCAACGTACGTGATCTGCAAAGATTCTCAGGTGACGTACGTG
>CAODLS011078912.1:0-11756 GCA_948243855.1 Flueggea neowawraea | reverse complement strand
ATCATATGCTGTTTGATCTAGCACTATTTCAGATCATGTTATTGATTTGTGTTTTACCTCTTTCTTCCTTTTCTTATGTTTATCCTTTGCTCTAGCAGAAGTTTAATATTAGCAGTACAGAGTTGGCTGATTTCTTTGGCGGTCCTGCATTTCTTGCATGGTCACGAATGGGAAATCTGCATAGGTACTAGAGAACTAATTAATTTACCCTTTCTTTGTATTTTACGTTGACTGTTTTAGATTTCCTTTCTTTTTTGATCAGTAATAGTATTGGTGACATATTCTCTTTATGTCCTGAGACTCCTAACTTGTCTGCTTTGCCCCATTACATTCTTCTTCGGTGGCAATGCTTCAGTAATATGAATATCTGGACAGAAGCTTTTCCCTGTGATAATTGATACAGATAATGTTGTAATTCCAGGTGGGGAGGACCACTGCAGCAAACTTGGTTGGATCAGCAACTAATTCTGCAGAAGAGAATTCTTACCAGAATGTATGAACTTGGGATGACTCCAGGTATCAATTCCTTCTTAATACTCACTCTTGAAATAATTCTTTTCTTTTTCAATTTTAAATCTTAAATTTATGGTGGTTGCAAAATTTGATTCCGATTTACAAGATCAGATGCATTTACCTATTTTCTTATGTTGTCAATCTGCAATGTTGTTAATCATTTCTTATTTGGAAAAATAAATATGCAACTAGAGGGAATAACAAATATCTGGTATGATGTTATTTGTTTTTCTTCTAGTATAATTTTGACTTGCAAATTTTCTTTGCAGTCCTTCCAGCCTTTTCAGGAAATGTTCCTGCAGCATTAAGGAAGATATTTCCTTCAGCAAAGATCACACGTTTAGGGAATTGGTACGTGGTCTCGTGGGCCAGTTGGATGCAAAAACTTCTGTTTGTAATATTTTGCTACGGAATGAAAATGCAGCAATCAGTTGCATTATGAAGGACAGTGATGCATACATTTCCATGCTTTCCTATGCATATTTTCACGTGTTATTGTAATGTCTGTTATGAGTAGATGTAATATGATGTATTACTTAATGTAGTTTAAAACATAAAACTTGATAGTTGTACCTCATACCAGAAGAAAGAAAGAGCCAACACTTAAAGAATTTTTAATTTGTTGTTTTGAGTTTATTCATCATCACAAATGAAAGAGTTAGATGCATAGCCTGAATTGTTCCAATCTGCTACAGGTTTTCAGTTTAAAGCGACCTTAGATGGTGCTGCACTTATCTTCTCGATGCAACTGATCCCTTATTCATTGAGATTGGAAAAACATTCATTGAGCAACAAATCAGAGGTGTGCTTATCTGAAGTTCAAAGTTAGTACAGGGCTATGTTTCAATATGCTAAATAAATATGCAAGTCTATTAAATCTTTCTAATTTCTTATACTATTACATTTTGTATCAGGGTATGGAAGTACCAGCCACATCTACAACTGGTAAGTTCTTATTTGCTTTACCTCAATTACTTTGCTCTTGTTTTTCTATATGCAACATGTATCCTCTAGACTGGTAACTTTGATGTTCATATACAGTTTTTTGATTAAAAAAAGTTATTGCTCAACTTTTTATTGGATGATAGTAAAATTTTGTGCTCTAAATATGTCTTGATTTGTGTAATCTTTGTAGTGACACTTTTGATGAGAATACTCCCCCTGTTGATGATCCAGAGTACATATCTTCATTAGGTGCCACTATCTTTAGTGGAATGCAAAGTGGTGATAGGGAAGCTGTCTGGCTGATGCAGGTGAAGGAGTAATAAGTTTTACAATTAACAAAGGGAAAATGATGATTTCTTTTGTTGGACTGATCTTGATTTTATTGATGTCCAAAATTAATGTTGTTCGTGCATTTCAATCTTTTACACATTCCCCGTCATTATAGAATTACATATTCACTTTCTGATCCCTTCTAAAATTATTTTAAGAGTACATATGGTGCTGGGATTTTTATAAATTTGCTTTCATCTTGCAGGGTTGGCTGTTTTCCTATGATCCTTTCTGGAGGCCTCCACAAATGAAGGTCATGTTTATAATTTCAAGGGTTTGAAATTCTTTGTTTTTATTTTAACTTCATCCTTAAATGAATAATGCTTTCTATCTGTTGGATTTATTTGAACAATTTGTTTGTGTGTATCATCCTTCCTTTATTTTTTCCCCTGTCTAGTCCTTCTATGAGATCTTTATTCTCAGTTTAGATGTTCTTTGCTATTGAAATCTTTAAACCGACTTTGTTCAGTTATTTCGAAAACAGATTTTTACTGATTTTGACAGTCTACTGTGCATTTTTCAGGCACTTCTCCATTCAGTTCTCTTGGGGAGGCTGGTAGTCCTTGATCTGTTTGCTGAAGTGAAGCCCATATGGTCCACTTCAGAGAAGTTTTATGGTGTCCCTTACATCTGGCAAGTTACTGTTCTTTTTGTAGTTGATGATTTATGTAGTACTTAGCTGAACGAAATTGATTGTGGAAAGTACATTAGTCCATTATTTTTACATATATATAAATACTGATAATTTTTTTAAGGTAAATTTAATACTGGTTTTTATATATATAATATATCTCAAGAAAACAACTGAAGAGATAGGTAATCATTTATTCTCAGTTTGGTGCCATTGTTTTGTAATTTAAGTGGTCAGTTTTTAGAAGTGCCTGCATATATAGCACTGCCTTCTATTAATTTTTGGTTTAGTGGCCATCCTGCATTCCATAACCTCTTTAATGCTTTGGGTTAGTATTTTGGGTTTCAGGATTTCCTACCAAATATATTATCAATGAAACCCTCCATTATATCTAGTCAATCTTTTCCATCTTTCTTCCAGTGTATCCATCCTTATTTAGCATCTTTTAAATGTTATCTTCAGTTATGACTTGGTTGACCTGACAAGGCAAGCATTAGCAAAATATGCAAACGAGTTGTTCTTGAAGGTTGTTGAAGCTTATCAACTAAATGACGTTAATGGAGTTGCTCGCCACAGCCAGAAGTTTCTCGACCTTGTGGAAGACATGGAAACACTTTTGTCATGCCATGAAGGTTTCGTTCTTGGGCCTTGGTTAGAAAGTGCAAAGCAACTTGCCCAAGATGATGACGAACGAAAACAAGTCAGTATGCTTTCAAGAGCAATTCTATCTTCAGATCAAAGGAAAAAAAAAAGACAATTCTATTTTAATTATACGGAGACCTTTTCCTTTGCTCTCTTCCTCATTGCTACGAGTTACCATGTTTCTGAATTGCAGTATGAATGGAATGCTAGAACTCAAATAACAATGTGGTTTGACAATACCAACGAGGAAGCAAGTCTTCTACGCGATTACGGTAAGCAAATAGAACATATCAACTTCGTAATTTTGCTTGAAAAACATCTCCAGTGAAGTTAAACTGTTGAAGTTTGTAATTGGGTTTGGATCACTATGTCTTGGGCATCAGTTAGGTTCTTGTTGGCATTTCTATGAATGCATTTGATTACTCTCTACATTGACATCGAAATAAGTTTCCTGAGATAGTTTTTTACTCCATTATCACAGGGAACAAGTACTGGAGCGGTCTTCTAAGAGATTACTACGGTCCCGAGCGGCCATATATTTCAAATTCCTTATCAGGAGTTTAGAGAACGGGGACGGTTTCCAGTTGAGTGAATGGAGGAGAGAGTGGATAATGCTAACGAATGACTGGCAGAATAGTCGAAGCCTATTCCCGACGGAGAGCAACGGAGATGCTCTTAACGTGTCCCGCTGGCTCTACAAAAAGTACTTGAGCAATTCTGGTACATATGATCATTAACTAAAAGTGCAGTGCCAATTTGATAATGCTGTCTGAAAAGCTGTGAAAATTTCAGGAAGCAATGAAGCTTTACATTGTTGTGTGTCTCTCCCTTGGTTAACCAGACCAGTCTACATGTTTGGTCTCTCTAGGACACGATTATATAGTTATTTAGAACTTTTTAACATTATAAAATTTAGTCAATCTAATTTCAGTCTACGATTTCGGTATTGAAATTGAATTAGTTGAACTTTAATTATCAGTTTTGCCCCATTTCTTGGAAGGAGAGATTGGGGGCTGTAATACAGTAGGAATAGGCGTATGAAGCAAGAAGCTTCTAAGTTCCAGGGCCAGGAGAGGTGATGTAGGATAAGGTTTTAGTCAGGAAGATGGTTGGTTCTTTCACAGGTGTGTTGGAATGGGGAATACATTATTGTAGGCGTGACGTGATGGAGTAGAATGCAATAGTCATGGATGCTCCCAGAAATCTCTGTTTTCCAGCTTTGTACGTTATTGGCCTTTACGTGCAAATGTCTTAATTCTCTAGAAGTATTTTGAAAGTTTTGGCTCAGAATGGAAGCTTCCTAAGCCAAAATTGTTGTGTGGTTAACTGTTATTGACTTTTATGGTTATTGCTTTATCTAAGTGGGTTTATCTTTCTACGGCCATGACCGGAGTTCTCATTTTTCTCGAAAGGGCTATCTATCCCATAAAAATAAGTCAATATTTTTTTATAAAAATTAAAAAAATTAGTTAAAATTATTAATTTTAGTAAAAATTTTAAAAAATATTCTTATAACAATTTAATGAGTGATTAATAATATAATTTATAATACTTTTAAATAATAATAACATTGTATAATTGATATATTTTAGTAATTAAAAGATAATAAATTTATAATTTGAGACAAATAAAAAAGAAATCTGACTTATTTTGATGGGATGGATGGAGTATTTATATTTAATGTTCATAAAAATTGAGTATTTCTTTAATAACTAATCTTTTCTAAAATACATTTTGGCTGCCGTTTCAATCCGTCTGTTTAAAAACGACACGACGATTAAAGTTTGGGCGGCATGGGAAAATCAGGGTCCATGCCTTCTTGGTCTTATTTGAATAAGGATTTTTCTATTTCTTAATCAGGAAACATTTTTAATTTTCAATCGCAATAAAATATGGCCCTGAATTAATGTTATAAATTGGCGCCGTTCTATACTAATTTGTCATTAATGTCTAAATTAAATTAAGAAAAACTAATTTCACAAATTTAATCCGTATTAGGATGTAAATAAGGTAATAAATAATCAATTTCCTTATTTGTAGAGTTTTGATTCCATGAAGATTACATGAAATATGTGTGCCAATTCAGTTTTTTTTTTTTATATTAACTCTCACTAAAACTTGAGTTAACAATTCTCCTACTCTTGTATAATTTTCTCTTACAACCTAAGATTGCAGAAGTTTCTACCACCATCTCTATTAAGGTGTTATATTTCTTTATTAAGGATGTGTAATTTCTGATTTAAAATTAATTAATAATCTTAATTGATTAACTAAATGTAAAATAAAAATTTCTATGATCTCAAAAATAAGACGTTTCACTTTGATAAATAAAAATGGTAGAATTTTCTGCAACTTTCGGTTGTTGGAAAAAAATTGTCCCCTAATATTGTAATCACGAAGTAGAAATAATGGGAAATGAATAATAGATTCTCCTATAGCATTTAGAATAATTGGCATTTATTTGTTTTTATATCTCATTTCACAGAAGATTAAACCTGAAATCAAAGAAATTATACTTACCCATGAAACATATATTCCTTAAATGCCAAGAAAACAGTAGTATTGTTGACTTCAAACATTGCCACGTCACCCAGAACGTGTACGATCTTTTTTTGGATTGGTCCAAATTCCAACCTCTGAACTGAAGTTTCCAAGTCAGACCAGGCGGGCAACCTCAGCAATATAATAGGACGCCACCTTCACTTCACAGATTCCTACTCTTCCCAAACCTCTCCACACCAAAAACCTCATCTTTCTTGTTCCAATCTCTGCAACAAACAAAACCCTTCTTATCACAAAACCTTAATTATGACAACCATGGATGGAACCAGCTCTTATGGGACATCATGGGCTGATCAATGGGACAGCCAGCCAGACCCTGCCCCTGTCTCAAAGCAGACATCCTCAGGAGCTGCCAAATACAAACAGAAGTTCGGCGAAGGGCTTGGAAAGACCAAATCTGTGGCTTCAACTGGTATGAAGAAGGTGAAAGAAGGCAGCTCTGTTGGATTCCAGTGGATCAAAGACAAGTACCATAAAACTACCCACGAACGTTAACAACCTATATTTTGTCTGTCACATACTGTAGAGATACATACACCCCATATGTTCATTACATTCACAGGGTCCTTTTTTTTTTACTGTTTTGGGTTATGTTTGGTGTAGTTATCTCTGTTCTTTTCATTTTTTATGTCCATACTCATGGGTTTAACTTTTGATGTGTTATACTGGTTATTGAGATATAGTGGATTAGTAGTTTTTTCTTTTTTTTATGTAATTCATTGGTTTATTCGATTGATTGGATTGTGGATTTGATTTCTTACGCATTACTATGATTCTGGGTTTCATTCTGATGAATTAACTAATTAATGGTTGCCGAAGTAGAATATCGTCTAAACTTGGAACCATGTGGTGTGATGAAAAACGATGACTTAGTCAATCATACCTCTTTTCAATTGTTAATAATACAAGAATAAATTGTTTATGTGGTTCAGAGAAGGAACATTCAGTTTTTCTTGGTTAAAATATAGTTTCATGCAGTGAAATAGCCGACTGTCAAATTTTAAAATTCTTAATATAAAAAAGGGCATACACTAACCTCTATATCTCGGATGGTACTACAATGAAGACTCTTAAAAAGAGTTTACTTAATTTCAACCCTAGTTACTTAATTTGAATGGGTGATTACTTAATTTTGGATGTAATTATTTAATTTAGCCACCGGTTACTTAAGTTTGATCAGTTACTTCGGTTACTTAATTTTGTGATAAATTAAGTAACTATGACTCTTACTTAATTATTGCTGAAATTACTTAATTTAAGACTCAGTTACTTAATTTACTAAAAAAAATTTCATTGTAGTACCACCCACCCATATCTCATTCTGCTTTCTGATTAGATTTAGCTTCACAATGTGAAAAGGAGCATACATTTTCGCTTCAAATTAAAGGTTCAATTCTTGGTACAAAAATCAATAGTATAACCAAAAGAAACCAAACTATATATTAAGGCTGCGTTTCATACTTTTGAAGAGAGTTAAAATAGCAAAACTACTAACCATATAATCTGATTGAAGTGGTGAATTACAGTTGGAATTAGAGTGTCAATGGCTCTCATCTTTCTTATTGAAGCTCCAAGTCTGCTCGATATTGTCTTTATAGTAACTCTTAACCTCGATTCCTAGTTGAATAAACATATTTCTTGATGTTTCTTTAATAAAAATATTCGTTAGACCTTAAAATTCTAGTACAGTTTTTGTTTATTAAATCATGTCGGAAAGGACCATTGCAGGCAACAAATCTGTTTTGAGTTATAAAATTTCTTCACACCTAGAGCTTGAACTCAAAACTTTTAGTTAGAAGAGAGAGCCCTTACTATTCTACTTATACCAACTAGTTTTTTTTCCATGGGATATCATGAATGAATTACATTGTGCATGTATAATTCTAACCTCAAAAGCTCTCCAAATCACTTCCACTCCACAGAGAGAAATAAACCAGAGAAATCCCACAGTCAAATGAGCTTTGAGTCAAGTAAGATTCATAGTTGAACTTCATATAGTTATAAGACTAGACATGGTCGCGCCACACTCCAAATTTTTAGTCCATTGCAACAAGTCGGGTGGGCCAGGCCCGGTGAATGGGCTAAGAATTCAGCCCAAGCCCAACCCTAAAGAAAGTAAGGGTAGGTCGGGCCGACCCATGGGGCACTCTTTTTAAAAAAAATCAAAATTTTAATTAAGACAATAAAAAGTGGCTTAATTTTTCTACTCTTTTTGTTTGTTGCTTGTATGGAACAGTGTCCAGAATATACAACACAGATTAAATTTTATATAATATATAAGTAATTTTAATTTTTGGTTACATGGGCAGCTTATATAACATAATAGCCTGTTTTTCGTACTCTTTTTTGGGCTAATAAAACTCCTCTTTAATTGAATATTATGTAAAAATCTTATATATTTTACAATTATATGTGTATATATATATAAAATGTTTCGGCTTGATCGGGGTGTCTATGGCCATGTATTCAAACCCAGGCTCAGCCCTATAACATTAAATTTGGGCTGAATAGGCCGGGCTGTGGGCTAAGAATCTTCCAATCAGGCCCTGAATATTAAGGGCAACTTACAAATCTTACCAACTTAAGAATTTAATTAGAACCACCCATTTCTAACTTTTTTTCCCGGACGGCATATTTCAACTTTCCTTACGCAAAAACTTTTCCCGGACCGAAATTAACTTTTCCGTTGAGACATTAATAAAATAATATTTTTTTATTATTTAATATTAAATATTAAATTTTATTAAAAATTAAACTTTAGTAAACCAATTTAAAATTTATTTTCTTTTTTAAATTTTTGTTAATGTCTCCGGTTTTTCATTTTTTGTCAACTAAGTGCTTTTTTTTCTTTTTAGTCTTTTTTTAATTGTTTTACAACTTTTGTCAAGATTTTTTTTCATATTTAATTTTATATTTTTATTTAATTTTTTTCTTAATTTTTATTTACTTTTAAAACAACTTGAAAATAAATTTTTCAATTTTTTTTCATTTTTATATTTTTTTCTCTTAATTTGTCTTTTTTGACCTTTTTATTTAAATAGTTTTTTTTTCATGAGGAGAGACCAGAAAAACTTTAAATAAACTTCAAATAAATATTTTTAAATTTTTTAAAAAAACTGAAATATTTTTTAAAAAATACAAAAAACTACAATAAACTTTATTAAACCTTTTAAAAATGGGCAACTTACATAAATAAACTCATTTAAAAAATTAATTACAAAGAAATAAACTCAAAATAAACCTAAAATAAACTTTAAATGTAAACTCAAAATAAACTTAAAATAAACTAAAAATAAACCAAAAAATAAACCGTAATAAAAACTTAAAATATCAATAAATTTAAAATAAACTTAAAAAAAAACTTTAAATAAACTCTTTTTAAAATTTTTAATAACTAAAATACATCCTTAAATAAATTTTAAAGCAACCTTTAACTAAATTTAAAAACATTTTAAAAATGAATAAATCCTAAATAAACTTAAAATACATCTTTCAAAAGAAATTTTCTAGAAAAATAAAAAATAAACCATCATCACCACAAATAAACTCAAAATAAACCATCATCATCACACATGAATACACTCGAAAACATAAACAATAGCAAAAAAACCATCATCAGACATCAGGACCCAGCAGTAAAAAAAACCTAGCAAAAAGAGAAACACTAGCAAAAATCACTGCTGAAAAAAGAGGTAGATTGTACAAGGAGATTGGAGAGGTCGCGAGCTATGGTGATTAAGATAGGATGAGATCAGAGAAGAGAGGACACGATCGGCCATAGGAGGAAAAGCGACGAAGTAGAAAAACGAGAGAGAGAGGACAAATCACCAGATCTAGCTCCCCGCCGCTCCTCCTAAATCTAGATCTGCACGAAAACAAGGAGATGAAAGCAAGAGCAAGCAGCAAGTAGACAAGAGCAAGAGGTAGCAGCGAGGAAAATACTAAGGATAGTAGAGGCGATGGGTGTAAGCGAAAGGGAGACGAGCGAGAGAGGAGACAGAGAACGGCGTCTACCGCTGCGAAGAGAGAAAATGAAGATAGAGGAACGACGGAAAGACACAACAGGGGCGTGAGACCAGAGGAGAAAGATAGAGGGAAAGAAACGAGCCGACGGAGAAGGAGGAGGGAGGATGGCTGACGGATGGTTGATCTAAAGTTTTTCTATGGAAAGGAAGACTGAGGCAGGGGAGATAGAGAGAGCAAAAGAAAGAGAGAGAGGAAAGCAATCAAGAGAGGAGAGAGAAAGAAACAAAAATAATTGAGAGATAGAAATTAAAACAACAAAAAACACATAACTCGAGATAAAAAGTTTCGTACTGAAAATTAAAGTCTTCGTATAAAAAGTTTACATGCTCTGTTTAAAAAGAAATGGTAAAATAAAATCTGTGCGGAGATAATAAAGAAAGAAAAAATAGTGCACAGTGTAATTAGCCCTAATATTAAAGGGTGGCGTGCACATGGATCAGAGTTAATTATGACACATGTCTCAAATAAAATTTAGATTTTGACAAATAAAATTTAAAGTTTGGTAATTAGGTGAGTGTTGTTTTCTTAGTTTTAGTTTTGTCATAAGCTATTTTTTGAAATCTGATCTTAAAAATATCATATTTCTTTAAATAAAAATCAAATTTTTACTCATTTTTCAAAATTTTAATCTCTTTTGTCATTTCTCTCTCTCCCCTCTCCTTGTTTCTATCTCTTCCTCTCCTCTCCCACACTCTCGATCATTTCTCTGCTCCTCTCACCCTATATGCTATCACTCTTTCTCTCACAAAACCATACCTGTTGTTTCGCCGCTCCTTCACACCCTCTCCCCGCCATTTCTCACCTGCTACATCTCTCTCTCTCTCTATCTCATTTTTATTTGTTAGTCGTGTCTTCCTAGTTGCCTCTCTTCTCTTTCTGTTTAGATCTCGACAGATCCTCACCTTCGTATGCCGCTTGCTTTGGATTTCCGCCTCTTCTCCACCACTTTGTTCCTCCCTTCGTCGATCCTCTACTTTGGCCTCTCCCCTCGTCAATCTATTTCTTCGCATCGACGTCGCTCACAATGTCGGCTAATCGATGGGTGGTAGTAGCGGCTAGGCAAGGGTTTTTGGCCGGCTAGGGTTGGTTGTTGTATCATTGTAGTTTCAGCGACATTTTACAAAATTTCCCCTGAGTTCTTTTTTTTTTAAATCTAAGTCCTTTTTATTTGTTTGTTCATGTTGTTTTTTGTGAGACTTAATGATTTAATATAAAAATAATTTCAAATTGTTAAGGTTGAAATTGGTTGATTTTCGTTGAGTTTGATTGATTTTGTGCATGTGTGATTACATTTGGAGACTTTGGTAGGCATTTGGAGACCAAATGAATTATCATTAAATAAACTAAAATTCGTAAAAATATATACAAATAATTGAGCTTAATTAAAAAACATATTACAGAATTTGAATCAATTTTTTTATAAAAAAATTGTGCGTGAATTATCATTAAATAAAGTAAAATTCGTAAAAATATATACAAATAATTGAGCTTAATTGAAAAAATATATTGCAGAATTTGAATCAATTTCATTTATAAAAAAATTGTGCGAATTGGATACTTTTAGAGACTTATAAATTAAGCCAAACTTCTTATAAAAAAATTGAAAACTCTATTTTAGAGACCTTTGGATATTTTTGAAGACTTTTTGGCGACTTTTGGAAACCTTTTTTGGAGACTTCTAGAGACCTCCTGGAAAATTATATGATTTTTTTATTGAAATTCATTTTTCTGAAAAAAAAATTAATTTTTAGCGAAAATATCGTAATTTCTCGCTAATGTGACATTTGTCAAATGAGTTTTATTTTTCTGGCATTTGTTAAAATTGATATTGTTAGAAGATATTTGTCAAAATCAGTATTTCATTTTAATATAAAAGTCTAATTTTCTCATGAATGATGTGTCATCCATATATATAAAAATCTGCGACCGTTCATCAGTGGAGGGTCATCTTAATGATTTGAATTTGGATATCTAGACTTGAATGCCCTGTCGTCTCAATACCGAAATGTTGGATCATGTGATCAACAATAAGTTCATTATGTGTTTTGATGATGAGCAAAATGTTTTGATGAAGAGCAAAACGTTTGAGTTGAAGAGAAACACGTTG
>CAODLS011078877.1:0-18655 GCA_948243855.1 Flueggea neowawraea | reverse complement strand
CCAGAACAAACCATCTCCTCAGGAGTCCCACCACAAGAAGTTTTTGGATTCAGTCCTGCTTCCTCCATAGTCTCAAAAAATGGAGGATTACACATGCAGAAGTCAAACTTCTCACCATCTCTGACTACACCAAGAAGAACCGGTGGTCTGCAATACTTCTGATCTTCATCCACTGGTTGCACAGATGAAGACGAGGACCCAATATCTACTTCTTCAAACATTCCCTCGGCAATTTTGGACTTCCTTTCACCATCCGTGAACTCACTATTAATAAACTCTCCAACAGAAGCCAACTCTTCAGAGTTCTAAACCTTTCTAATTTCTATAAGGTCTGAGATATGTCCATTACTTCTAACATTTTTCTCTGCCCATTCTACTGCTACATCAGTTACATCTGAATTTTGCAAACACAAATAATTACTTTTTTTTGGTTCATGATACAATTGAATTATTAAAAACTACTTTCAGAAGACGAACATAACTGCAAAACAATTAAAAGTAGAAAAAAAAAAAAGGATGGCAAAGTACCTGACCCAACAAAACTCCATCCAAGAAGAGAGGCAGCAAGAAGAGGGTAGATGCAGCTAGATCCAGTGCCTATATCAAAACCTCTCACAGCATCTCCTCTGGAATCATTTTTTGGAATAATATCTGATGACAGAAGATCTTCAATCCAATGAATGTAGTTGGACCTATTTCGCACTGTAGGACAGAGCTGTCCATCAGGAATCCACCTGCTTAAACCAAAATCAAACGGCAATCAATCAAAAAAAGCATATTCATTCCACTCTTTATAACCCAAAAGCAAAGAATTCAATATGGGAATAGGGCAAACTACGAGACAGAACCTTTATGCAACAATTAAAAGAAAAAAGAAAGAAAGAGAGAGAGAGAGAGAGAGAGAGAGAGAGAGAGAGAAGCTGATTTCAATTCAAAGTTCACATTTCCAGCAATTAACATATCCTAATCCCAACAACAACCAACAGCACAAAACTAGAAGCATCCTTACTTTTCAGGCTCACTAGTCATTAATATAGCCCAACAACAATACATAAAAAGTACTTGCAAAAATTGAATCCTAACAAGAAAGCCAGAGACTAAAACCTTCGCAGACAAAAATTCAAAGTAACACGATCAAAGATAGACACTTTTCTTTAACAAACACGTCCTTGTTTCACTCGTTATAGTTGCAACCCAAATCCAAGGGTAACTAACAAAATCAAAGTATAGATTTTGAAAAACAAAAAATGAAAGCAAAGCCAGAGACTTGAAAATTGAAATCACATATAGTCTAAACAAATAGCACTCAACTCTATAGAAGCAACCACCAAGATAGTACTCTTCTCTTATCCAAACATGGCCATATTTGAAGCATTAACCTAATATTTTGTTTGATTATTTGGGGCATACTCTTCAAACCCGAAATTCCTAGCAAATTCAAATTAAAAAGCAACAAGAACACTACTTATTGTAGTTCCAAGGACAACCGAATTCAAATTCTCCACAAAGGGTAAAGGGTATCAGTAGTTCATTTGAATTACCAATTGAGGCCGTGGTCGTGGAGGAGGAGGAGGCGTGTGAGCTCACGAGTGACATTATAATCAGTCCAGTCAATTCGGGGACGACCGTCGCGAGAGTAGAAGACCAAGGTCTCAAAGGAAGGGTAGAGAGAAGCCAAGAGGGTGAAATCGGGTGGGTTTTTGGAGTATTTGTTTCTGGGGTGAATCGTGGGTCGTTCCGCTCTCTTTCTCTTGTTCTTTTTGCTCCCCATTTGTCTGCTTGTGGGAACTGGCAAGAGTGTACTTACTGAGACGCTGGAAGATTCAAATTGCGAGCTTTGAAGACGATGATGACTTCTCTTGATTTTGGGCTGCTTAATAATCTGTTTGGGCTTCTCTAAATTGCTGCCATATGCCAAAGGTCCATAAAAAGGAAGATCCAAGCTCCTTATGATTAAGGTTCAGTTGTAAATGACAAAGTAGAGGGTAAATTACACTTTTATGAAATGCCACCTTTTGTTTAGCTACTTTCAGAATATTAAAAATCAATTATTTAAAATGTCACCTTTTGACTTTTTACAAAAAAAATTAGAAAAATCACAAGAATTCGACTTCAATATCTCACAAAAAAATTAGAAAATATCGTCACAAAATTTCAACAAGAGGTGTACAATTGTGTACATACTATAGATTGACCATATGCAAATATGGATAAGTCTAAAAATAATATTTATTTTTTATTAAATTCAATTTTTTTGAATTTATGGTGGTTGTAGTTCCTACCAAAGCTATGGTCCAACAGAAAACGCCAATAAGAGTCCTTTTCTCAGTTTAAACATAGGATCTCCCAGGATATTTTTGGTAATATAAGTGTCTGGTATTGTTAAAAAATTTAAAAAGACTGACACATTTTTATAAAAATCGAATATCCCTCTTCAAAAAAAAAATCGAATATCCATTCACACTGAATATGCTCAAGAAACACCACCAACCTTCACAAAATAAAAACTCCATAACTCATTTGTCAAGTACTTTTTTCTACACATTCTACAATGTTCATCACCGCCTAAAATCATCAAGGCGATTAACGAGAGAAGAATCTCAATTATCTTCTCGGTCTTATTCTTTTACAAAATAATATAGTGTTGATTATAAATAAAAGTTCAATAGCTAATATGAACGAGAAAGAGAAAATATCTAATAAACAAATTAAATTAAACTAGATTGGCAATGAGATTGGATGAGATTTGTATATCTTTTGTAGACCAATGTATATATCATTCTTCTTTTCTTTTTTTAAGAAATTAGTCTAATCTTAATGATTAGAAACAAGGGACAAATATGCAGACGAATCCATGTCTGCATAGGAATAGAAAGAGCACCCTTCAGGAATAGCCTAGCGACAAGGGAGTGGTCTCAAGTTTGTGAGGTTCTGGGTTCGAGCTCATAAGGGAGCGGTAGGTGCTAGGGATTTTCAATCCCACGGCACGAACCCTAGATCACGCAATAGAGCTTAGTGGATAGCCCCTAAGGTTGTTAGCCCCTGACGAGGTGTTGCAGAGATCACACCCGGCTTGATCCCAAGTCCGACTTCGTAGTATTAGTTATGGCTTTAGGAACATTCCGCAGTGGGAAATAATATTTGCATGGTAACGTCCAAAATGGAGTACGCGACTATTGGTAGCCTCTGACCCCCTTTTTCTCTTAAAAAAAAAGAATAGAAAGAGCCAAGGTAATGACACGTTGCTTTCCATTTGCTTAACATCAACCATAAAATCATCTCTATTATCCAACTTTAATCCAACTATTGTTTTCTATTTCATTGGTCTAATTAATGGGGAGAGCCCTTTTTGAGTGTTGGTGCCAAAATGAGCATTAGAAAAAGACCGATCGGCAAAAATAAAAGGGTCAGGTGGAACCAATGTAGGAAGAGGTATATCCACATAAACAGTGAGCTGAATCAGCATAGGAAAGCATCCGATGGATAAGCTCATAGGCAATTAAGCATATCAATTCAAAATCCTAGCCATACACATAAATCACTGTAAGCTTTTATATATACCCACTCATTCCTCTACCACTTCAAGCCTCACTCTCCCATATCCAATATTGCTTCCTTTTCTCTAACCTTCAACTTCAATTATTCATATCTATAAAAAAAGCCATCACCTGTTTGTTTTTCTTTAGTTTATCTAGTATATTACTGTCTATATATTTTGTGTCCCTAACTTTATTTTTTTTATCATCCAAATTTTATTAAATTGCTCATCTAGGTACGAATTAGTGCTATTTAGCTTGACTTTTCACTATATAATTTATCAGTTCGCAATCTAATTCTACTCGAATCTACTACATACAGACTTTTTTTTGCCAATGTTTCTTTTATTTTTTACAACAAATTTAACGGCATGCACGTCAATGTTATCGTTTTATGAAATGCTTGGGATTTCAAGGAGTGCAAGTTGCCACGAGATTAAAGCGGCGTACAGAAAACTAGCAAGAGTTTGCCATCCAGATGTGGTCTCAATGAAGCAAAAGGAAGTGTCAGCTAACGAGTTCATGAAAATCCATGCAGCCTATTCTACGTTATCTGACCCTGATAAGCGAGCAAATTACGATAGAAACCTTTACAGCGATGGAAGACCACTTGTGTCATCGTCTAATTTAAGATCAGCAGCTATGGCTGCTGCTTCTGGTTATACTAGTAGGTGGGAGAATGATCAGTGTTGGTAGTTGTTAATATATTAATGTTAACCGTCAGTTATTCAGGAAAATAAAATAAAAAAACTACGTTATAATGTACATTGTTAGATATTTATTTAACTTCAAATGTAACCCGAAGGGATTGGTAGACACTTATGAGCGTATTGTGGCTTTAACTTCTAGACAACATGAGACTTCGAATATTCTTAATATTTATTGGTATTGGAACGATTTTCAATGCTAAAAATTGAGTGTTCGATTGTCACCGAAGATTAAAATATTCGATTTCATTTCTTGAACAATTATTATTATGGTCATAGGCAAATAACTTGACAATTAATGGATAGTTCATATTTAAATACCAACTTTGCAAAGTTGTCAAGTGCATAAGAATATTTTTAAATATTTCAACAAGGAGAAGCCATTTACAAAAATGCTAGGAGTTGAAATTTTGTTGTTAAATTTCAAGGATACAAAGAGGACAACAAGTGTACAAATGGTGGAGAAAATGTCCATAATTTGTCCACCATATGTACATCATCTGTAAATTTGTAATATGATTTTATAATTTTTAAGGGGACAACAAGTGTACACAAAAATGTCTACTATTTGTCTACCATGTGTACACCATCTGTAAATTTATTTCATTTTAAAATAGGAATTATTAATTTTTAGGTGGACAATAGATGTACATATGGTGGACATTTCTATCCACCATGTGTCGACCAATTGTCCAACATTTGCACCATTTTATTTTAGGGACTAATTAAGTAATCTGCAGAAATTGAAGAATTTTTAATAGATCTTTTGTAAATAGCAAACCCTAGCTACCACCATCTTCCTTCGCCGCCACTCATTAATATCTCTGTCACTTCTCCGTTTGCCGGTTTTCAACACTTCGTCATCGACATTTCTCACTTCGCAACTTGATTTTAATAGAGAGGAGAGTGGAGGACAGAGAATGAGACGAAGAGAGAGGAGAGAGAGTGTGACGGCGAAGTTGAAACCGCGATCCAACGTGTTTAGTCCGCTATAAGTCGATCTCTAGTCCAGATCGTCAAAACCACTAGTCACGTCGGCGTGATGCGATGGGCTTGCTGGAGACAGCAGAGCAATGCATTTGCTAGAGACAAATGATGGACATACACCTGAGACGACAAAGAAGATTGTTGCAGTGCCAGAGAATTGAGAAGAGTACAAAAATTAGGGCTAGGCTTTCTAGAGAGAGAGAGAAAATAAGAATAAAGAGCTTAACATATTTGCAAACTTAAAATTCTAGGAATACAATTAGCGCACGAACATTTTTGCAAACTACGCAATTTTAATTTGGTATATTGTGTCATTTTTCCTATTTGGTCAAGTGAAGCTCACTTCAACTCTTCCATTTGTTCAGAACATCAACTATGAAATTTTAATAGTTGGGCAGGCAAGACTCGACCCATGAGTCAATCTAAGTCTTTAGAGCATATGCATAATCCTCTATTATATTGTAAAAAATTCAACTCCATATTTTTACAAAATTTGTGTGTACTTCAAGACAGGGATGGAGGGAGACCGGGATTGGTGGGACCCGTGCCCTCACTTGCCGCCAACTTAAACCCCTTAGGCTGCTTGTAACCCAGGGTCCCTGAAGTCGTCCCGCGGGACGCTTGCTCAGTGTTTTTGTTATTATTTTATTAAAGTCCCCAGTTCCTAGCCCCTCAGCTTTTTCATCCGTAACTCAGGGCTACTTTAAGAGTCTCGTGAGACTCCTACTCAGCTTTTCACTAAACACAATTTTATTTTAATCCCTCAACTTTTATCTACTACTTCATTTAATACTTTCTACCCCAAATTCATTAAAATAAAAAGTTTTCATTCAAATAAAAATAATTCATTAAAATAAAAATATTACATTAAAATAAAAATAGTTCATAAAATTTAAAAATTACATTAAAATTAAAATAAAATTTGGGAGGATTGGGTATTTTCATTGTTGTGATCCATAATTTTTTGGAAAAAAATAAAGTGAGAATAATTTAAGAGTATGCAGAATTTTAAGAGTTGAGAGAGTTTGAGGGAGAGAAATGAGTGTTTGAAGTAAAGAAATGATGGAAAAAAATATGTTTAGGAGAGTATTTATAGGAAAATTGGTAAAACTAACCGTTATGGACCAAAAGGTAATTTTCAACCCCCAATGGTACTCCAATGGTAATATTACTGTTGGAGTAAATCTGACCGTTGGATCTGATTGATCCAACGGTCAGATTTGAATTTAAAATATATATATATGGCGTGTCAGGCACGAGACCAATGGACCTCGCGCCTGACACGCGCTAGGAGGATGAGCTACCACATGAAGACGCCGTAACGCGTCTTCATGTCGGCGGCTAGGATCCCAATACGGAATCCTAACTGCATTACAAGCAACCTAAGTACTGTTATTGTTATATGCATGGGTTTTTATATTAGCGCTAATAATATATAACGACGATTCTAAATAGCATCAAAACTTGGTGTCAGATAGAAAAATGAAGCACCATAATAGATTAGTGACTCTTTTGTAAAAGTTTCATTATAGAAGGAATGATGATTTGGAAAATAAAAACTACTACTATATAGAATGACACCTATATCTTGAAAATTTTGTGACGCTCAAAAGTGTCATTAAGTAAGAATAAATAGCACCACCAAATATTGATTCTAATGTTGTGAATGAATGTTTTGGTGGGTAGTTTGGAAATTGAAACCAAATTAATTAGGAATATTTATTGATTGTATAAGAAACATACTACGGATGTATCAAATGAACATTTTGACAGGCATTGGAGGCTTTAAGTGATTTCATTTATTTCTTTTGGAAAAACACCAAGCTCATTCTAATTTTCAATTTAGTTAGGTTGATTTTGACGCGAAATGACTCCAATTACAACCAATTTAACTAGGTTGACCTAACTGGCAAATGAGGAGCGAATAGGCGTTTAAGTGATTAAAGACAGTAATTAAAGTTGGTTAGATGAAAATTTGTACCTGTTTCTAGTGACTAGTTTGGCAAGAAATTCCCAAAGCCGGTGGTTCTTGCAAATAAGCAGGCAAATTGTCCGACTAATATGTTCGTACCAACAGGCAATCGACGCGCCAAATGCAATCAGTGGCCACACGCGCCTTGGAGCCACTTTCCTCATTACATATTGATTCGCTTGTACTCCTTTTGGAACCGGATAACATGGCTGCAATTTACAGCATAATAATAATTTTTTATCAAAAAATATTCAAATTAAACTCTCTGTTGGTTTGATTTGAATCAGAATATTCAATCTCTATCATATAAAAATAACAATGAAATTAAATTGACTTGTAATGGATTCATTGCTATATAACTACCAAATTTTTGGCACAATGATAAGCATACTAATCTGTGTAAATTTTATTTATCGAAAAACAGATGCTCAAATACTGGAGAGAACAGTTGTTAGCGGAGAGAAACTTGTTATATACTCTAACTCCGAAAAGTGATTATCTACCTTTTATAAAGAAAAAAAAATTAATTTATCGGATGGTTTCTTAATATGATAAATGAGTTATTTAAATTTTAAAAGTACTAAATATGGTCTGATTAATAAAAAAGAAAGCGATAAGTGTATCGTTTGATTGGGTCATTGAATGGTAATGACTAATAAACAAATGTAAATATAAAGAAGAAACATTCTTTCATAGTTTTTTAGATGAAAAAATAATTTTCGTACCGAATGGATAAAAAAAATTAAAAAGTATATATTTGAGTCCTTATGCTTTATCTTTAAAAAAAGGAAGAAAGAAAGAAACTTACCGGTGCAATTAAGGTGAGGGACTTAACGGAGCCGGGATGTTTGACGGCGAGGGCAAGTGCCAGAATGCAACCTAAAGAATGTGCTACAATGTGGAAGGATTTAACTTTGTAAGGTTGAAGCACAGATCGTTCAATCATCTCTAAATGTTCTCTCAACGTGTAAAGTGAATCCATTGGCTTAGGACTACTTCCAAATCCTAGTAGATCAACGGCAAACATTCTATAGGTTGATTTCACTGCGTTTGAAAAATTCGGAAACAATGTCTCGGTCCAAAATGCTGATGAGGAAATGAATCCGTGGATGAAAAGAACATCTTCTTTCGCCTTATCTGAAGACAAAATAAATTTGATTTGACGCACATATGTTAATTCTTAACGTCATAGAAAGAAAGAAAAAAAAACTGGGAATCGAACCTGTGACCCCAGCCGAACATTTCCAGCTAAGTAATTAATACATAATTAATCGTACGATTACCTTTTGGTTCTTCAGCTCTAACATAAAGGGTATCGCTTGTTGAAGTGGTCCAAGAAGTGCAAAACTTGCAATCACAATCGGACCATCTTGGGATTGGATGTGATTGCTGGCCACCAATTTTCCCTTGAAGCGTTCCAACAATTGTGGAATTAACGGTGAATGTTGATCTCACACTAGAAGTATTATTATTCCCTTTCTTGATCTTCTCACAAGGCTGAACAATGGTTTTTTCCACTTTGATTTTCTTGATCTCATTAACAGTTAATTTAGAAACCTCGGACACCAAGGAAGGCCTATTGTAGAGAGTGTCCGAGATCTCCTCCAACTCTAACTTGCTCGAACTAACACAAACAATCTTTGATTCACCTTGTTCGGACACCAAGATTTTGCCACTACCAGTGATGGCTTCTTTAGCTGAAGTGCAATAACAAGGTTTCCATTCTGCTTCAATGAAGAAATCCGCAACTTTGAACACAAGACATAGAGTGAAATCAAGAAGGTCGAGGAATGAGAAGACAATGAAGCTCACTGCTTCATGTATGGCTCTTCCTGTTAATGTCAACACCTTCATGACTTTCCCTACTGCAGGCATTTGGATTCTTAAAGGGAAGAACTTTAAAGATCAAGAAAGTTGAAAACAAAGAGAAATATATAGAAATGAAGATCAAATGTTGATCAAAGCATGATCAACAATTGAAAGGACAAGAAAGAAAATTGGTGTTCACAATGTATGAAGTGAATCTGATTTGCTCTTCACTTTGTTGGCTTCAATTGGACATGCAAAATGCTAAGGGACCAAAATGGGAAATGAAGCAAAATGGTGTTTTCTTTTGTTTTTGTTGGTGTGTTTGAAGGTTTCTTGAAATTGGGTTGTGGTAAGTATAGTGGCCTCTACCTTCTTGACCCCCTAACAAATGAGCCTCAAATTGATGGAAGCGTGTGGGAATTCTTCTCTTAAAAACCTATTCAAGAAAAAAGAGGCAGAGAGAGAATGAGCTGATCACAGAGAGTTGATAAAGGAATTAATTGTTTCATTTAACATCGTTTGTTGGCTAAGGAAAAAAGGTAGCTAGTGGTTGAACCCCCTGGAGAAGACACTAATGTTAACACATCTTATACAGCCAGCAAATAATACTTGGGCAACATTATTAATTTGTGTTTACTTTTCAATCAACCCTCTTAAAATTAAATCTCGTATTATATTAAGCTCAAATTACCCAAATACCCTCATTGTGTTGAATACTTTTCATCATGTCTTCCTTATGTTTTTAAAAAGTTCTTACTTAGTGTATATACGCACATTGGCTTCAACAAAAAAATCCGACCTTTGATTAACTATGTCAATGTTGGCAAAAACTCTAGTATTACCGGACTACTAATAACTTCCTATTGATACATAATTAGTAATCAGAGAAATAAGAATTTTGAAAAACTTATGAAATCTGATTAAATGTAAATATACGTCAATTTAAGAGTCCTAATTAATTAAGTTATATTAACTAGCGAGCTTAGAAAAGGGGGAAAATAAGGTCTGACTCGTTCTTGTACTAAAAAAAATAAATATTATATGCAGATCTGTAGACCAGCATTTTTCTCAGCCACTAAGTTCAACTCAGCGTTTTGCTACTGAGAGAAGTAGCCTAACTCATTAATTATATTTGTTCAAAATGAGCAGGTCTCCAAACCTCTTCTATTTATTGCTTGCTGCCTTGGCCACGTGACTTCCATCCTCTTCAGCCATCTGCACCATCACTTCCACCGTCATAATTAAGGGTCTCCTCTTTGTTGGTGTGTGTGTTTGAGAAATTCTAAAGCTTTATTACTTGTGTGTGGTATGTGAATAATAATTTAGTGGAACCAAAAAAATATTTTGCTTATTTCTTTGAAGATGATCATGCAATCATGTCCATGGAAGGATTTCTTTTTGCGCCGCATATGTATAGAAGCTAAATATTAACTAACATGTGAATTTCATTTTTTTTATGGGGAAGTCTAAAACTGAATAACATTTTGATGCCACTTGCTTAACAGATGATCTGTGCTATTGATCAATCAATCTGTCAATTCTGAGACATTAATATTGAAGTCCTCTACATAATCACGTTGGTAATTGGCATGTCATGGCATATGTGTAAGAAAATATGATTATAACCAAATTTTAAATTTTACCTATCACTTTTGATTTTTCAATGAATTGATTCGTGATAAGGTATCAAAGTAATTAAAAGTAAAATGTTTCACTTAAGGAGCATGGTGTAAGGGAATGTAGCTATAAGTAGATATTGAATCACTTATCAACTTCAATTTTTAGATGGACTGGTTCCTAATAAAATCATTCCAAATAGCCCGGTATGAGATTGAAAAATCTTCTTTAACACTACAAATGACTGTCAAACAGTCTAAATAATTGGTGATAGTGATAAAAAATGCACACTGAATTTTATTACCAAACCTTCCACGTCTATTCATTTTTATTTTCTTATTCTAGCAGACATTACATTGGATATGGTAAAAAAATGAAAAATAAAATGTTGGTGTTTTCCATTTAGTTCTGTGTAATCAAAGTCGTCGGGTTCTTGCGATGGGATGAATAACGATGGGAACGAGAGATATGATAAACTTAATTTACAACCTAACATGGGGATTATATATGTGCTTTATTTTTAGGTGAATTCGGTGTATTTGTACTCTAAATGTGGTAAAACACTTATACCTTCGCATTTGGACTTGTAATTGTTGAAATTAGGACGAAAAGACTGAAAAAGAATCGAAAAAGAAGCTGGAATGAAAGAAAAACGAGCCAAAGATCAAATTGGAAGTTTGCTAAATGGAACTTCGACAAGAATGCCCCTGCAATGCTAACCCATTCAATGCTGTTTATACTCTGTGTGTGATCAGAATTATCCTCGTAATTGCAAGAACCTGTCTATGGTCATTCTTTATATGATAAAAATGAACAAAAGTTTAGCAAAAAGGACACCAACCTTTGAGACCCCTGACCAAAATAACAACAAAAAATGAACCCAACCTTGGAACCAAACTTGGGCCGTTCTTGCCTTGAAAATGCAACACAAACAGGGTTAGTTTTCAAGCTAAGCACAAGCTGTTTGTGTTCTGCCCCTAAAGACAACCAAAAATGCTGCCAATCATTGAACACCATAAGCAAAATAGAGCCTGTTAGGGCCGTTATTGATCGGAAGAGGGGCATGTTTTATATAATCGGAAAGAGAATGATGAGAAGACTATGAAAGGGACCTAAGTTCATTATCTGAAAGGAGAGAGCCGACATTTCATGACCCAGATAAAATATTTTAGAGCATTTTAGAGAGGGAAACTGAATTAGAATGAGAAGGTGTACTCCTTAAAGAAAGATTAAAAATTATGATTGTGTTTTGGAAGAAGGACTTCATCCTTTTAATTTCTTTCTTTGTCTCCTCCTTTAAACGATAGTATTGAGATGTTTTCATTTATGCTTTTGTGTCCTATTGTTGATTTAATCATGTTAGCTTAGATAAATTATTAGGACTAAAAAATGTATTTTTTTAAAAAAAAATTGTTATGCTTATATTAGGTTATGCTATGAAATGATGTATGTTGGGAAATGATTCAATACCTTGTTTTGATTGCAAATATTCGGATGATTGACCACTATAAGGATGTTTTTGAGATATACTATGTGAGGAATCAAGAGATGAAACATGTATTAACTCTAGGGTATTAAACATATTGAATCTAGGATAGAAATAATCATAGGTCCATATGGCATTGAATGAAGTGCCTAAATGAACTTAAAGGGTTTAATTCGAATGAATTCAATCAAAAGAGCTAGTTGAATTGATTTCTGCACAATATAGAATATTTGAGAGAGATTTTAGATGAATTTAGCAATATTTGTACTCATTTTTTATGATCTAATATTTGCGTAACAAATAAGAGTTTTAGAGTGAATTCTCAAAGTTTTAATTAACACCTGTAAAATATTGATTGTTTGTGAAGCATTCTCTTTTTATTTCTTTCTTTTTTTTTAAGGTTAGCCTATGAAGCATTCGCTTGTTTGCTACTTGCGTTTACGTTAGTTTACTTAATAATTCATTTCAATTCTAAAACAAAAGAAAAATAATGAAATATGTTCTTGTTTCTTTTATCTCAATTGTCACCAATTTTGTAGACTCTAAAGATACTACTCGGAAAACATTGGTTTTGGTTGAAACTGTACTGATACTCGTGCACTTGCGATAGAATTGATCAAGATCGTCACTGCAATCGTCCAAAATATGATATAATTGACTGAGTAGTAACAGTATATTAATTTTCGGTGAATTTTATTTGAGTAGAAGAATTTAAACTATATTAAAAACTAAGGTGATTCTCTAATCCACTTTGAGTGGTTGCCCACACTGTTAAAAGAAGGGATAATAAGCTTTAATTTTTGAATTATTTTTTGATTAGTGGTACGTGCTATATATGTAAGATTGCAAACTTTTAGGTTGCCGTGGTCCTTACTGAAGTTGAATAAGTAGAGTCCGGGACGACACGACCGGCTTTGTATTGATCGTAATTCATCGAACCAATGGAGTCGGGTCAAGTTCTGCTTCTCAATTATATTAATGGCATGATGACCAGTCTTAATCAATTCTGTGTTACACACCACCATACTATGCTTGCTTGAACCAAACTTTCACACAGATGGCAAGATGTTCATATGCATGACTGTTGAACGATAGATGCGGAAGTAAAATGAAGATTCATACAACAATTTAATTTTTTTTCGTTACAAATATTGACTATAATTAATTAGTTCATTGTATGTTAATTTGATTTTATATTAAGATTTAGATGAAGATTGTATCCTTTTCAGTGATGCCCGCGTTCTGATGTATATATAATTAAATATCTATTTTTATTATGGAAAGACTTAGAAAATGAGACCTATTGAGCTATTATGGTGATTAAATATGTTGACATATGTGTTGTACGTGAATCTTGTTTTTATAAAAATATTTTGAAAAATTTTGTAAATTGTATGACTAAATTATTATTTATTAAATAAAAATTTTGATATTTAAAAAAAAGTGTTTCAAGCATAACACACATAAATTAAAATTACATAAAATTTTACATAAACGAATATCCACTGGATAAGAAATTTGAATAATATAAGAATTAATTTTGTGAAAATATCATATTAAAATTACAATCAAATTGTTAAACACAAATAGAAATAAATACTTATCTAAAAAAAATACTTATTTGAACAATTTCAAATCCATTTAAGAATAAAAGGTTTTATTTAATTAGTTATCTAACAATTATAGTAATTTAGAATTGAAATGAGAGATAAAAATGTCTAAAAAAGTTTTTCCACATCCTAATATTTATAAGTGTTATGATTATGATATCAACTCAATGCATTTATCCACAAAGAAAATAATGAGAAACAAAACATGAATGATAAAGTGGATTGGTGATTGATAAATATCCCTTTGATTGGTGTCTAATGAAATATCCTTTGTAGTGCTATTTGTAGGGACTGTGTATAAGTTGCCGTTTGCGGTAATTCAATATTTAGTTAATAGATCGTCTGAGTTTAGCTTGATCAATGAAAACTCAACTCATTAAGCTAATAGATAAATTCAATAATAAGTTAGAGGATAAACCTCAATAATAGTTTAGATTTTACTTATTTTTATATGTTTAATATAAAATTATTTATTTAGGTGGTTCATATTAAATATTTTATATAACATTAGTTTGTTACTATTGAGTATACACGTTTGAATGCAAATAATCTCACATAGTAGGGTGTGTGAAAAAATATATAAATGAGAAGAATTCATAACAAATGTTTTAAAGTTTTAGGTGTTAAACCTACTTATGCTTTTTTTTTTCACTAAACTCATTAGTGATGCAATTTTTTCCAAAATTTTTAGATTCCGTCAAATGGTATCAAAGCCAACGGTCTTGATAAGATGATTTAGCAGTCATGAACTTAAGTTGAATAAACGAGAACTCCATTTGCCTCAATTTATTTGGTAGACGAACCAAATTCCAAAAAAAAACTTGTTTTAACAAGCTTAACCTATCCTCACTGGGTTTTTCCTGTTTCGTACTAATCAATTGCTTTGTGGGTTATACTCATAAAATCTATACTTATCAAAAAGAATTCAAATAAAACTTCACTGAAGCACAGCTATTAAATGAACCCAAAAACGATTAAATTCTTTTTTTTATAAGTTATTTTATTTGTTTGTACCGAAAATCTAATTTTGGATGATTTATCGCTGAAGTTAATAATATAGTATTAATATGCTACAAGCACATTAATTATATTCCTATTTTTTTGTGAAATTATACAAATGAAATACTTTAGGGAAAGACATTCAATTTGTACCCCAGCCGTCTTTTGTAATTTCTTTAGTGGTTTACCCTTTAAAAACTCGTCTATACTAAATTTTTATTTTCTTTATTTTTTTGTATCTAAATAAAAAAAATATTTACAAAATGTCAGTGGTTTATTGTTACAATAGAAAAGTTAGAAAAAATGAAATTGCTTAATTTATTATTAGAATAGTAAAATTACCTTATGTAAATTATATAAAATATATATTTTTTAATAAGGAAAAAATGAAAATATATTAAAAATTTTCTTATAAAATCAATATACATATATTGAATATTTCAAAAATCAATATAAAAAGTTTTCTTCATATTTTTTAAAAAATAATAATTTTCTGAAAATTTAACGAATCCTTAATATTTTGAATTGACAAAGAGAGTTATACAAGTGGAAATAAAATTGAAGTATACGGATCTATATATATATATATATATATATTGTTTTTGGGTTGAAAGCACGTTTCTATAAGCATGAAACCATGCAATGCTGGTCAATTTTTAGTCAAAAAGTCAATCGAAATTTTCCAGTGATAGAAAAACTTTGACATTGTTGGAAAACATGGTCCATCCACGATTCCATGTAGGGTCAATTAGGTAAAATTCACTTCGATCAAGATTTAGTTGTCTTGTTTATGGGTCTAACTCAATTACATTAAGTCTTAATTGAATAAGGAGGAAATTTCGTGGCTCACCTAGATTGGTTTGTAATATTTCTTTGTTTCGTACGGACATGATATATTTATTACAGATTCATTTTCCCTTAATTACTGATTCACGATGTGACTTTTCTTATACACAGTTCCATATTTTCAAATTCACGATTTTTGTTTCCATGAATTATAATCGGTTTTAAACAAATATTAAACATGTTTTAAACATGTTAAAAAATATGTTGAAGATATATATTAATTGTATATTTAAACATTAATAGAATCTAAACAAGTCCTAAACAATCTTTAAATAAGTTATAAATAAATATACAATGAACAAATACTAAACAAATTTTAAATAAGCTTGAATCTCTTATTAGGTCCGTCAATCGTATATTTAAACAATAACAGAATTTAAACAAGTCTTAAACAACCTTTAAAACAAGTTATAAATAATTATATAATGAAAAAAAATTAAACAAATTCTAAACAAGTTTCAAACAAGGTTGTGTCTATTTAATGTCAATGAATCTGTAATTTATAAAATTGAATCCGTGAACTGAAAATTTTAAAGTTGGATCCGTGAGTTGGAAACTTTGAATTTTTTACTTAAAATATTAAAAGTGAGTTGCAAAATTCGTAATTTATGAATCTAGACCACATGTATATGTATTTAGCCCATGAATAACACCTCTACAAATAGATGCACTTAAACTCTAATCAGGGTTAGATAATGTAGCTAGAGAATTACTCACGCACACATCTCATCCTCTCTTTGATTAGATAATGTAACTCTTCTCGCAAGGCTCAGCTTGGTGAAACTCCATCCTGAAAGTTTTTGTTTGAGATTTTCAATAATAAAATTGAAAGTCTGTTTCGTAATTCTGGCATTTAACTGGAGAGTGCCAAGATATTTTTTGAGACAATTAACTCTCTCAAAATCGTTCCGCCTACAAATACTTTTACTTTTAGCAAGATCAAGTGAAGCATTCTTAGAAAAGAAAAATTCAATTTTATTAATGCTAACAGAACAAAAAGTATCTAAACAGTCCTTCATGACATCAATTTGATCAATAGAAGCATCACCAAGAAAATCCTAACTTACTGCTAAAATTAGGTTTTGGGGGAGGAATTTGTCTTAACTTACCTTAGCTCAGAACAAGGCTGGACATTAACACTTTAAAAGCTAGGCATGGAATAATGACATATTAAGAAAATTTGACTACGTACTAAGCATGCCATAATTAATACCTTATTAAGAAAATTTAACTAACTCCTAAAAGCTAATTTATTAAGAATGTGATCTTCATCGATATCTCAACTTATGCATTGATTCATTATACATTTCTTTGTCCTATGTAGAAACTTAGACAAATTATTTACTGAAGCAAACTGATCAACATTTCTGGGGTGACTAACGATGACCACATTTGTAGATTGTTGCCCGGCTATATGTTTAAACCTTCGTTAATAGATCTACTGTAGGGTTAATTAACTCCTGTGATGCATCAACATTTCTTGTATGAGGCAACTTTATAAAATAATTTATTTTCCTCCATTGAGGAAGAATTCGAATTCCTCACCAAGACCGTGAAAATTGTGAAACATAGTCCGACAATTATGACTATTAATGTGTGCTATCACAATTAATTCTATTTTTTTTCTTTTCTTTTGGGTCCCAAGAGAATATCGCTTTTATACAACGATATTATTCAAAGAGGTTTTGTCTAAAAATACTTTCAGAAACCAAACAAACTGTGTCAAACGTGACCCCGAAGTTCATTGCTCAATTAATGCTTCTCAAATGTGTAATTTGCACTCAACAGGCAGAGTTTTCGTCTTTAATTAATCCTGATCTTACCCTATTTGTCCATAACATAAACATGAAAAAGTAACAAATAATAACTCTTACCCTATTTTTTTATAAGTCACTTTATTTACTCAAATTAAATATCGAACTCACAACTTTTTGACACCAAAGTTGACTCCAATTATAATAAGGTACAAGCTTATTGGTACCATATGGCTTGCTTAACTCACATCAATTACAATTTACAAATAAATCAGTTTTTTTTGTTCATCCATTCGTACATCATGAATTTACTAAATTTATGAAATTGTACCATATGGTAGATATGATTTTTGGTTCGAACAGATGATTTGTAATTTTGACCCATTCCAAGTGACTAATTCAAAATCATGATCACGTCTGCACTTGCTAGCCTGACATATTATATGTCATCTATAAGGTACACAATAATTTTATTTTTAATGATCAACACATGAAATTGAAGCCACAAATTTGGTGCAAAAAAATAGGAGAAATTAAGATCTCAAAACGATCAATTTTCACAGTTGCAATCGTGTTGTTGTCAGTGCATTCAGAGCCATGCCTTTGTTTCAATTCATTAGTGTTTGGTGATTCTCTGGTTGACGCCGGAAATGACAACTATCTCTTTACACTCTCCAAAGCCAATTCTCCTTCATATGGCATTGACTTCAAGCCTTCAGGTGGGCAACCCACCGGAAGGTTCACTAATGGACGAACCATATCGGATATTGTAGGTAATCTTTTATCTTATACTTAATTAGTTGAATTGATATTGAAATTTTTTATCAGAAAATCGATATTGAAATTTAAACACAAAAGTTTACATTATATGATTAGCATTTAGGTGAAATTAGCTTATACAATGCCGCATATATACGCGTACAGTAAAAGAATATAATATAATGTAATTCCTCGACTAAAAATCAAAGTTCAATAAACAAGCAAAAACATTTGTGTCACGACCCATTCCCAAGATCATGACCGGCGTACGAGGTGAACCATCTATGGAAACCCAGCTCATCATGCACAAGCATCAGAGAACATAACATTTACCCAATAATCATATTTAAAGAAATATATAAAAAACAAATAAAGATTTAATCTTTATGAATTAAAAACAAAACATATGTAATATAAATTGCAGAAATAATTTCAAATTAAAATATTTGAAATGTCTGAAACAATAATAGAAACACAAACAAATCCCACAGGAACACGGTGTAGAGTATCTAACCGATTATACAAACAGGGCCCGAACAAAAAGGCACTAACTGAAACTACTAAAATGCATCA
>CAODLS011078842.1:0-12423 GCA_948243855.1 Flueggea neowawraea | reverse complement strand
AACACAAAGCAATTTTTAGAAAAATTTTAACTTTAGAATCTAAACAAGGCAAGTTTTCAAATTATGGATATTCCATGGCAGAAAGGCATCTCCTTTCTTCGTCTACTATTACAAACACTACTTTTTATGTTATTCCTTCTCCATCCAATCAAAATTAAAGGAAGAAAAAAACAGATAAAGATAAACACACCACAATGAGATCCTTAAGATTACTGAGCTCCAATTGCTCCAAAATATACGATAGAACAGGCCGGTTCGCAACCGGAAGAAGAGCTTTTGGCACCTCCTATATAATTTCAAAAAGGACACAGAACCCATGAGAGAAATTAAAGAAAGTTGTGATTTTGAATATGAAGTAAGAAACTGTGAAGCAAATTAGAGTTCAAGTCAAGGCATTGAAGACCTTGGAGACGAGCGGAACCAACTTCTTTGAAGTTCCACCTGCAAGAACTACAACCTGAAAATCCATGTTGTTGGTTATTATTTGCGTCCGGCTATTATTACAATCTTCAGTACGATAGATTGGAGAGAAAGCGGGCAGAATTTTTAAAGGGCTGAAGACGGTTTTGCATTTGTAGGATTCTGGGCAGTTATTTTATATTATAATTATTTATATAAATGATAATCTTACAGCATGCGGGATGTAGCTCGAATGGTAGAGGGCTCGCTTTGTATGCAAGAGGTACAGGATTCAATCACCTGCATCTTCACAAAATTTTTCTTTAATTTTTTTTACTGCGACTCCAAGGTGAAAAATACAAAATCCAAGCCCATATTCTTACAGCAAAGATGTTTTTGGTACAGAAACTCATCATAGAGTTAAATAGAGTGAGTTGTAAGCTGAATATAATAACTAGTTATGTCTATCATTAGTGTAGTTTTGTTTATAGATTTATCCACTATAACATTTGAGGAATACAGTGATACAGACATTTCCAAGATGTTAAGTAAACCTTATTCCCATGTTTATTTTTGAAGGATAGTCTTGAATTAGACAGTAGACACGAATTGTTGAAACAAACGTGCATACACCTCAAATAATTGAACATACAAGCACTTTTTAAGGTAAAAATGGCAACAGAAGTACTTGAACATCCAGCCGGGTAAAATTACATTTGGCATATGAGAGAATACACCAATAAAAAAAATTGCCCAATGCATTCACTTCAATTTAGAGAGATCAAATCCAAAGCTGTCTGCTCAAATTGTTTACTCTCTCCAAACCCAAATCTTTCTTCAATCTCCGAGCCAAGATAACATGTCACTTCCTCTTTAAGACAGTTAGCTTAGTTTTTATGGAATTTCAATTAGGTTTTACTATAGTTTTACAAACATATTTAGTTTTGTTACTCACTTAATTCTAGATTTCAATTTTTTTTAAATACTCTCATTTGATTTATGTCAAGTTTCAATTAACGAGTATGAACATATTTTGAATTACGAAATTTAAATGAGTTTTCATGAATTTTAGCAAGTTTCAAAAAAAATTTGGCTGTGAACAATCAACTATTATCAGAGGCATGTCTATACTTTTATCATAATTTCGATGAAATTTCGGTTGTAAACATTCAACCATTTTTCATATGTTTGAGTAGTGCAAAGGGGCTCCTTTCTTAAAAATTACAAGATTTGTTCAACATAGAAACCCCATTGAACCTTCATTAAAACTTGACATAAACATGCCTAAAATATTTTTGAGTATTGATTGAAACTTAAGTAGAAAAAATTTGGGCGATTTTTCAATTAACAATGAAATATAGAATTACAAAAAGATTGTGTGAAATTTCTTAGAAACTGCATTGAAGCTAGATATAAATATAAGTGTAGATGCCCAAAAAAGGAAGCTAATTTGAAACTTGATGGGTCTTGGATGCTTTTGTATCTCTTGGATTTTTTTATTGTAATTATTTCGGTTGCTGCAAATTCTTTTACCGGAAGTTGGTAATTTTTATTTTTAAGGAGATGCCACTTCTATTTTTAGGATAGGGAAGTCATCCACGTTTTTGACTTTTGATGGCTATTTTCAAAAAATACTTCAACAGTTTATGAGTATATTTAGTTAAAATTTTAAAATGGCCATTTATAATATATGTTTTAGTTTAGTGAGTCACACATGTAAAAACCACATTATTGCACTAAATCGCAAGCAAAATCCAATTATGGGCAATAAAATGAGGCAATTGTAAGGCCTGAGGCCTTCTGGAATGGATCCAAATCTTCAAAAAGCCCACAACCCATTTGGTCGTACACTTAACGGCTACAAAATTCCAAAAGCTATAACGAACAAGTAACCGTTAGATCTTGTTGATCTAACGGTCTTCATTCAGTATAAAATATTACCGTTGGAGAGGTGCTCCTCTCTGCGTCGCTTCAAAAGGAAGGTTCAACGCTCTCATTACTTTCTCTTCTTATTCTCACTACAAACCAACCAAGACACAACAAAGATCAGAGAAATTCTAGAGAGAGAGAGAGAGAGAGGGAATAGTGGTGTTTAAGGAGAAAGAGGAGAGAAAGAGGGTGGCTTCCATAAGTGGAGAGGAAGGAGAGACCAGAAGTAGTCTTCTCCAAGAAATTCTCTCATCACTATTCTCTAGGGTCTTTAGAAGAAACCAAGAAGGGCAAGAACAAGAAGAATCTCTAATGGCTTCCAGAGCTGTTGCTACTACTCAACAGCTTAGGGGTAAGGTTAAGATATCTCTTTCTCTTCTTCTGGTTTGTTTTGGGTCCGTTTGTTTTTGCTTGAAAATTTGAAAAGATTGCAACTTTGGGACTTCTGGGCCAAATTTGAGAACTGGATACCCTTGTTTTCGTTGGTATTGTTGTTTTATCGGATTCAAGAATTGTTAGATAAGGTGTTTCTTGAGTTGCTTGTTGAGACTAATGTTTATGAATCTGTTACTTGTTTTAGGCTCTGACATAAAGATCGTTCTTGATAAAGAAAAAAAAACAGGGAGTGGGTTGGGGTTCTGGTCTAATTTTGTTTCCGATTTCTTCCATGAGGGTTTATTTTTTGTTGCCTGATTGTCTTCAGATTCATATATTTGTATGAATTCTGTAGATTCCTTCTAGTAATTTGCCTTTTAACTTCTCTCAATTATCTGACAAACAAGGTTTAATGTGGATTAAATGCCCCATTGTATTCTCCTCTTCTGGGAATTTTTTATTATCCCCTTGGAAGTTGCAAATTTAATATTTCCGGTCTTATATGCAATATTAAGATTCTGTTTATGTTCTTATAGGGGAGTTGAAGCAGAAGAATCTTTTGGGGGTAGATGGAAGGAATAGACGAGTGCTTCAAGACATTGGTAATTTGGCCAATGACCGTGCTGCCTTGCAAGGGAAGGTAATCAAATTGAAGTCCTTTTCGTTGCAGTTTCACTCTGGGAGCCTAATTTTGTTTGATGAAATGTCCATGTGAACTTTTGAAATCTGATAATTTGCAGAAACAAGGAACAGAAGTTTCAGATCCTACGGACAAAGCTGTGAAAGCAAATTTTGTGGCAACCAAGGTAGCACCAGCAGCTACAAAGAAGGTTGTTGAGAAGAAAGTACCTGAACCTGAGAATGTGATTGTTATTAGCTCTGCTGAGAGAAGCAGCAAGAGCAAACCTGTTAGCAAAAGAATATCAAAAGAAAGATCCTCGAGAAAGGAAGTCAAGACCCTCACTTCAATCCTCACTGCTAGAAGCATGGTAATTTTGATAATTAATTGACACTGATGAATAAAATTTTGGTCGATCCACTGATGTTTATGTGCTGACTGAGTTGGACTTGATTTCAGGCCGCCTGTGGCCTTGCCAGTAAGCCGGAACCAGTGGTAAACATTGATGCCTCTGATGTTTATAATGAGTTGGCTGTGGTTGAATATGTGGATGACATATACAAATTTTACAAGGAAACAGAAGTGAGTTTTATTATATAAACGTCTCTATATCTGTCTCTATTTATACGGCAGTAACATAATGAGTTCTGCAATTTACAGGTTGATGGCAGGGTTCATGACTACATGCATTTGCATCCAGATATCCATGCAAAGCTGAGATCAATTCTAGTAGACTGGCTGGTTGAAGTTCAAAGCAAATTCGAACTGATGCCGGAGACTCTCTATCTCACCATCAACATTGTTGACCGGTTCCTTGCAGTGAAGGTAGTACCAAGGAGGGAACTTCAACTGGTTGGTATAAGCTCAATGCTTTTAGCATGCAAGTATGAGGAGATATGGGCACCAGAGGTAACAATGTTCTTCACTTTTTACTTTCAAAATATGCATTGAAATTAGATGTTTATGTTCAAAGTCTTAGTATATGACACATTTTCTGTTCTGAAATGTGCAGGTCAACGACTTTGTTTGCATATCAGACAACGCATATGTCAGGGAGCAGGTTCTAGCAATGGAGAAAGCAATATTGGGAAAACTGGAATGGTATTTAACTGTTCCTACACCATATGTGTTCCTTGTTCGATACATCAAAGCCTCAGACCCCACTGACAATGAGGTATTTCTTAGCATCAAAATTTTCTGCTTTTGCAATTCAAATATGATATGAGACTAAGTAAACCATTTTCATGGTGCAGATGGAGAATATGGTGTTTTTCTTGGCTGAACTTGGTCTGATGCAGTATCCAGTTGTCGTTGCTTACTGCCCGTCAATGATAGCTGCTTCAGCAGTTTATGCCGCTCGTTGTACACTTGACAAGGCACCATTTTGGACTGAAACACTAAAGCACCACACAGGATACACAGAAGAAACGATAAAGTAATTATCTTTTGCATACTTTGGTAGTACTAGTTCGAGTTGCATTAACATTAACAAACATGTCTGTGTGTTGTGACAGGGAATGTGCAGTGATGTTGGTGAAATGTCATGCTGCAGCTGCAGAAAGCAAGCTCAAGGCCTTGTTCAAGAAATTCTCCAGTTCCGATCGAAGCGCGGTGGCTCTTCTTACCCCTGCCAAGGCCCTTGCTGCAGCAGCCAAGTGAGGAGTTAATATTGGTCAAGTGTGAATTGATTCAGGATTGTTGTGAATAGAAGAAAAATATCATGTTTCTATTATGATCGCTAGTTAGTAGTAGTTAATATTTTTCTACCTTTATTTTTCTTTTGAAGAGATGTGTGTTAAGTCACATCCTAGTTTGATGTAATTTGTTCGTCATTCATGGTTTGATTAACATTTGACGAAGACCAATGGAGATTTAAACATTTGATGTCGCTTCTTACTACTTGTGTTCATTTCTTTCAGACTGAAAAATTGGTTAGTTTTCTGATTTAAATTTTTTTAACAGTCTTCACTCCTTAACGCTCCATATCATATTTGCAAATTAAAACATGCAAATACTAATTTAAAGTAAGTAGTGCAAATACCATAATTATTAGGGTTAAAATCTTTTGTCGTCCCTAAAATATAATGCGAATCTCCTCTGTGGTCCCTAAATTTTAAAAAGCTCCTCTGTGGTTCCTACTAGTGACCACAGAGAAGTTTTTTATGGACCGCATAGGAACCTTTTTAAAACCATAAATGAGTTGTTCAAGAATCTCAGAGAGTGCAAATGAACTTTTTTAAAACCTAAGAATCGAAGAATATATTACACTATAACTCAGGGATTATATAAGATTTAATACTAATTATTATCACTTTAATTCTAAATCTAAGGAGCAAAGCTACAAGAGATTGGGTCGGTTACCCGAAGTCTTAGTGCTGAAATTATTCCTTTTTCTTGTCATTTGGATGCTACTCAATTTAATGCTATAAAAATTGCAATTAAACATAAAATTTGTTGTCTAACTAGACAATAGGTCACACAATTTGCAGGTCTTTTAACACAAGACAACTCGCACATTACGCGGAGTTTCTAAGAAAAGCTTACAATCTTGATCAATTAAACCACTAGGTAATCATATTATTAATCTACAATTAACAAATACTAGTGTTCCCCATTTTTTTCTTAAGAATTTTGGGAAGCAACGACGTCATTTTGTGTGATTGCGAGCGTACCAAGAAATTAAAGTATTCATAAACCAAGGATCCTACAAAAATTGCACTCGAAATCTGATTTCTTTATCCAAATGATTGAGGATGATCAAATGGACAAAAATCACCACTTTGGATCTTTTACTTTTTTAAAGACAGTAGCAAAAATACAATAATGAAATATGAGTCGTATTGAAAATAAAGATTGAGTACAAGAACTTGAGAGAAAATTATAGTAGAGAACAAAAAAGAACTAAAGTTGAAGAACAAAGAGATAAATTAACTCATGGGGTTGTTGTGTTGTTGAGAAGAAAGGTCCATTTTCCTGTGTCCTTTGCCCGTATTTGCATTATTCCAGCGTGATACTCCTTGTTCTGGTAGAGATGATGCTTTAATTTCATCATTTAATCAAATCCATTGATTGCTCCTTGTCTTGCCTTAGCCTTTGTTTGGATTGATGGAATTGGGTGGAAAGGAAAAGAAAATAAATTTAATTTCTCTGGTTTCTTTTGTTTGGACAACAATTAGAGGAACAATAAGAGGATAATGGAAATGAAATCCAATTTCCTTATTTTCCATCATCCATCAGAATGATTTCTTACCAATTTGGTGTGAATTGAGGGGAAATGGAAGAATAAGACAAAATCAAATCTTAAAAAGATAAAATTGCCCTCTTAACATATATAAAAGGAGTGAAGAGACCTACCCACACATCTCTCCATTCTTCTCCTACGTTGAGCATTTTGGCACCAAATAAAGGTAAAGTAATCAACTCTATTGCTCCCCTAAAAATTGTGAATACATCTCTTGTAATATCCCGCCGTTTCGATTAGGATTTCTATAACTTTTCGACCTAGCTCGATTTGATCTTTGGAATTATTGGAGTATTGATTGATGATCTTGGATGTTTGGTGATGCTTTAGAGTGTCTGGAGTCTTTGAGTATTGATGGAATTCATTCGGTCTAAATGGGAGAAGTTGTTTCCTGAAATTTCGGCTCCTGAAACGCCAATTAGGTCACGAAACGCATGTTTGTCTCACCTAGGGAGCGAGACGCGGGACTCAACTCACTCAAGTTGCAACACCCGCGTCTCTTGTTCGAAACGCGCGTCTCATCCATTAAAAACAACCCCAAAACGCTGTGTTTTGACTTCTGTGCATATAAAACCCACCTACTCGATCCTCCTTCATTTCTGTTCGTGTTTTTCACTCCAAAACAGACCCAAATCCGTCTCCCATTGTCTCAATTCGCTCCTCTTCCATTCTTGAGGTAAGAACTATGATTTCTTTCCATTTTTGCCTTCATTTTCTCAATTTTTTACGAGTTTTGTGTTATGTTGGAAGAATGGGTTTGAATGGTGTTATCGGTTTTAAATGAATTTTAGACTAGATTTGAGGTTGTTTTTGATAGATATAGGCATGAAAGGCGTGGAAAAACATGAATCTTGGTGGGATTGGAAGTTTGGATGTCGTTTGTTTGGTGGGCTATAAAAATCCGAATTCTTTTAAAAATTCTAGGTGATTTTGTGTTTATTTGTTGAAATGGTTGTTAAATTCATGTTTAGATGATTGATTAGAGCCAATGTGGGTAATTTAGAATGTCGGTTTTCGGTTGGCTCGAGATTTGGGACTTTTTAGTGTGTAGTTTTCTGCTAAAGGGACTGAAAGTGTACTTTTTATGATTCTGGAATATTGAGGATCAAATCTGATATTTGGCATGTTGGGGACTAAATCAAAATTTGTCAAGTCTCGAGGAGTAAATGGTAATTTTACAAAGTTGAGGGACTTAACTGTAATTTTTTACATAGCTTCTGAATTTTGAGTCGATGGTGATAGATTCTCACCTGAGGTAGATTTTTAGTGACTTCGAGTGTCTGCATCTGCATTCGCATGTCATACATTCGTACTGTCACAGTACCAGCATTTCATTCTAATATTGTTGTGTATGTATCTGTTTCAGTTTCTTGTTCCTGCTAGCACGATCAGCCACCTATTACTGGTTGCTTGACTGGATTGTCAGCTTAGGACAATAGGTGAGTGAAATGATAGTTTCAGACACATAGACTGTGTTTTCAAACTTAATATAGTTTTTACTATGCCCGAATATGATTTGTAATCTGACTAATAATTATTTGGCTAATTGATAATATGACTTATATGATTATTAATAACCAACAATCTATTCTGATATCTAAATATATTGGTCTATATATTTTTTCTGTAAATATATTAAACTTCTAATATGCATGCTCGACTGCTAATATTATGTATTTATTATATTCTGATGTGGGGCACCTAGCTACGGGGTACATAGCTTTTGGTATACCAATGTTCTGACAAGGCCCTAGTTACAGAGGTAAAGGGGTGTGCAGAGTCCACCCTATTATACTGTCTGTTCTGGTCCCATACTCTGACTCTGATATATATATATGCACATAGACTTTGATACTGTCTAACTACATGATATCTACTCTGGATACGAACATTTTGGGAAAACGTTTTCTAAAAGCTACTATGTATGTATCGTGTATACTATAGTATATCTGCGTATATATGTGTGCGGTGTTTTTGAACTGTTTTCAAAATAGTTTACGTGAGGCCTGGAGCTATCTGGAGTGTCGTTTCCTCACTGGATTATTGCCCCCTTTCTTTTTCTTGTCTATTTTCTTTACTTGTATTTCAGGTATATTTTGATGCTCATCAATTGTTTGGCACCTCGATTTCTAGTGAGACATCCTTATTAGTAGTGAGTGTCCCCTCATTTGGGCTCTACTTTTATTTTTATGCTCCACATAGGCTTGCTGTTGGGTTACTGGGTTACTATTTTGTATTTTGGATATTGATTTTACTTATAACAATTTTATATTTATATCGATATTATTCTGTTATACATATATTGTTTCCTTACACACACACACACACACACACACACATATAGGCATATATATATATATATATATATATACACACACACACACACACACACATATATATATGTATATACATATATCTATATATATATGCTGTTGAATAATTTTTCGGGGATGTCTTGGTTAAGTTTGGAGAGTGGAAGCGAGTTGGAGTGAGGCAAGAAAAACAACACCAAGATTTTTATAGTGGTTCGACCAATCATGCTTACGTCCACTACTTAAGTCTCACTTAGGCTTTTCACTAACGAAGATTGATTACGACTTAATCCAACAAAGCCTTATACCAAGGTTGATTGCGGCTCAAACCTCTAAAGCCAATAAGGTTGATTACGGCTCATATCTCCAAAGCCAACAAGGTTGATTACAGCTCATACCTCTAAAGCCAACAAGGTTGATTACGACTCAAACCTCTAAAGCCTACACAAGGTTGATTACGGCTCAAACCTCTAAGGCCATTACAATATTATTTTCCATAGGTTAACAACCAACCTTCCCCACACTCTCAAAGTGTTTTACAAAAACATTTACAAAAATGTGAAAGCTCTATGTTAGAGTTGATATGTTTACATAATGCTCTTGATATTCTCTCTCTAGCTTGATTTTGGTGTTTTGGGGGTGATGGAATGATGAAAATATTTTAGCCTTGAAACCATATGATCATCCACGTTTTTCTGCCCTTCCTTGATGTATTTATAGTTTTTTCAAGCCATTTGACCGTTGGTGCTGAGAAACTAGCTGTTGGAGACAATTTATAGCCGTTACAGAAATTAATCACTATGATCAATTGTTGCTCTTATGTGGGAAGGATAGAGCAACCGGTGGCAATGCTGAAACAACAAAGGAGAAAACACGTCGTTGGTCAAGTAACAAAGGTCAAGGAACTACTGTTGAATTGCCTATTGATGTCAATACCATTGAGGATATTGATCAGATGTTGGCTTCAAATGATATTTGCTTGGAAAACTTTGATTATGCACATGCTAATAGAAGTCAAGCAATAACTCAATGTGAAGCGAATTCTTATTTTAACTCTGAATCTATATCAATTTCATCTCTAAAGAGAAAAAGAAGAAAGAGTGTTGCTATAAAAGAGGTAAATACAATTAAAGAATATATTGAAAATGTTGCTAAGTGTCACGGGGTTAGAGTCTTGGTGTAGGGACCTATCCTTGCGGAAACCCCGGGCCTTCCGCACTCCCTAGGTTAAGCCTTGATCAGTCTTCGATCCTCACTAATTTCCCCCTCCCTTGGGCTCATCAGGGAATGGGGACAGCTCCCGACCAGTGTGGTGCCTAGATGACACGCCCATTCGTCATGTGTCTCGAGACAGGTGCATCACCTAAGGCACATATTCACCACTTTGTGCAACCCCGTATCCCACAATTTATCTCACCAGTAAACACCTCGTCCATCCTGCTTGTCACGATAAATGGCTCGTGGCGTTCTCCCCCACTCAATTCATGCACGTCCTTGTACATGTGGGAAACTTTCGACCCTTTCTTCAAAGATTAGCTCAAGATCTGTATGCAACCACCCTGCATACTCATCTTCCTAATCTCCAACGGGGAGACCCACTTGTGAACACCCCCGGAAGCTTAGGGTGCGAGCGTGACGTGAGCTCATCCATGGGAGGCTCTCGAGTGTGGGCGTGAGCGTTTGGTAAAGTATCGTTGTAGCTTCCTGCTTACTCATCCTCACCGTGTGAAAGACCCACTTACGAACACCCCAGTTGGCACAGGGTGCCGTGGCAGACTCGCCAGCGTGGTTGAAGAGTGTTTGGCAAATTGTAATGTGGCTCTGATACCACTTGTCACGGGGTCAGAGTCTTGGCGTAGGGACCTACCGGTGCGCTAACCCCAGGACTCATGCATCCCCGAGGTTAAGCCTTGATCAGTCTCCGATGCTCACTAGTTTTGCCTCATTTGGGCTCATCAGGGAGCGGGGACAGCTCCCGACCATCGTGGTGCCTAGATGGCATGTCCATCTGTCACGTGTCTCGAGACAGGCACATCATCTATGGCACGTACTCACCACTTTATGTTGCCCCACATCCCACGGTTTAGCTCATCAGCAAGCATCTCGTCCTTCCTGCGTGTCACAACAAACAACTTGTGACATAAGGCTCTTAAGATTGGAAATGCTATTGCTGAAAAATGAAATGCAATTGTTGAAAAAACACGACAACGTGATTATTTAGAGAATGAAGAATATGGTAAGTTATTAAAGATGGGCCTCGATGTTGGCCTTTGTTTCGAGGCTTATGATTTTATCACTGCAAATGTCACTAGAATGAGAAAATTCTTTAGATGTCCTGAGCATGAGCGAAAGAACTACTTTTTACACTTGATGAATGACACTCATAATTTAGAATATGAACTAAATTAAGTTGATGTGCACATGTCTTTTGGCTGAAAATGTGTTTTTTTGGATGATAATCATCTATATGGAATTCTAAGGATGATTGTCAAAGGCCTAGTTATACTCTGTTCATAATATTTGTTAGAGAACTATATACAAAATGCCTGCTTGCATTTGTTTGTACATATAAAATAGTTTGATGGATGATGTAATGAACAATTCAATGAATATTTACCTCAGGAATGAGGGTTTAATTATTATAATTATTATAAGTTGATGACTTTATGAATATTGTCATATATAAACTTACTATGTTGCTGATTAAGACACCTGCAGCTGGCATTTCATATTTATTCAATAACGCTTATGTATCAATTACTTGTAAAAGCTTACTATATTACGATTTGTCGAAGTGGGTCTATATGGTTTTGAGTGATGATTGTTGAGTTTGGTTTTGAGTGATGGTTGTTGAGTTTGGTTTTGATAATGATGACAATAAAACATTCATGAAAGATGAAAATGTGGCATCTAAATGCTTTACATTCAGATTTAAGCACTTAGAAAATGGTTGTGCTGAGAATGACATATGTGCACTTAGAACCAAGCTCTAAGCACTTAGAACTGGTGCTGAAAATGTGCAGATTTTGAAGAAATTATTCTGTGCACTTAGTACAAAATACTAATTATCGCCTTCTTGCAAGTATATAAGAGTCGATGTAGTTTTAACCCTCAAGAGTATCCTAAGGTATCGAATCCTCGGAGAATGAGAATTAATTGCGATTAGAAAAAATAAAAAAAAAAACAAAAGCAAGTAAAATCATGTTTTGGTGGTATAGAGTTTTTCAGTGAAGAAGCAAGACACAAAACAAACAATGAAGATTAGTTTTAAACTTGTGAAAATCAATAAGAGAAAAAGTGTTGGGGTTTCAAGATTTAGGCTCGGGATTCTAATTTTGCTAAGCTAATAAATGGGTTCAAGGATTAAGTATTCTCTTCGCTCTTTTAGTTTAAAGCCTCTCTCAAGATCATCAAATCATCTCTATATCTTTTTAGAGGGTTCTCTCAGTCTCACTTAATCAAATTAGAGTCATTAAGTGTCACAACCTCGACTCACAATATATATTCAGAAGCATACACGGCAAAAACCATATTCATACGAACACATA
>CAODLS011078823.1:0-12397 GCA_948243855.1 Flueggea neowawraea | reverse complement strand
CGTTTCGGTAACGGCACTCCATGAAACGAAATATCATTTCAGGAGAGCCGTAGAAATCAGCACTTGACGAGACTTCCAGAAACAGCGTAGCTGAGGAGCTGTTGCAGCCGCCTAGAGAGCCCCCAAAATGGCGTCGTTTTTGCAAACACTGATTGATCCAAGGAAGAACTGGCTCGCTAAGTTGCACATGAAGACTCTCTCCAATCGCCTCCGCAAATACGGTTCGCCGATTTTGACAAACCCTAATTTCTTCCCACTCTCTCTGTAATCGCAGTGCCACATGTACGGTTGGTTGATTTTCCTTTTCTTCTTTGACGTAGGGCTCCGATACGATGATTTATACGATCCGTACTACGAGCTGGACATTAAAGAGGCGCTGAATCGGTTGCCCAGAGAGATCGTCGATGCTCGAAACCAGCGCCTCAAGCGCGCCATGGACCTGTCCATGAAGCACGAGTACCTCCCCGCTGACCTCCAGGTCATATTTTTGTTTTTTCTTTTCTTTTCTTTTCCCATTTCATTTATTATTATTTATTGATTTTTAGTTAAACATGTATATGTGAAAGTGTATATAGGATTAGTCATGTTGTTGAAGACAGTATGTGTTTTGTTGTGGTGGTGGAGTGTCTGGTTATTGAAATTATAATGTGTGTTTGCTACATTCATATGAAGTGTGTTTTGCTCCATAATTTGGGTTTTTGTCAAATTGTTATTGAATTGATTACTTTTGCTTGATTTGGCAGGCTAAGCAAACTCCATTTAGAAGTTACCTGCAAGACATGCTTGCTCTTGTAAGTTGCTTTAACGAATCTCCGTTATTTATTTTCTCCTCTTTTATCTGTTTCCACATTGAAGCAATGGCTGTGTTAGATTAGTATATTTTTCTTTTCCTTTTTCACGTGGCTATGCTGTTGGGAAACTCTTCTGCATACTCTAGTATTGGTGATTATCAGCTATCTCTTCAATTTCTTGCATGTATGGAGTGCATTAGGATTTCATAGTGGGACTGTGGTTTCAAATGTTGTTTTACAATCTATATATGATACTTCAGTTGGTTTTTATCATGTAATGTGTCATTTGGATTACGGTGCCTGCCAGAATAGTTTATTATTTTATAAAGATGTCAAATTATCATTTTGTGATTGGAAAAAGTGAAATTCTCTTGCTTTGTTACTTCATATGATAGTTTGCACTAATTTCATTTTCCTTATCTTCTCACAAAATGTTCTTTTTGTTTTGGCCCTAATGTGTGTTGTTGGGAAGCTTTGTTTTTTTGTTAACATTATTTTGTGATCAAAATATGGCACCCATATTTGGTGGGGGAGGAGTTATGGTCCTTTTATAGATGTGTCCTTTAAATCCTTTTAAAGGTCACGATTAGTTTTAAACTTATCCAATTGTTATAAATGTGACAACACATTAAAAAGTGGTTATGTTGCATATACACTTTGTGTTGGCATTTTTACAGTCGTTAGATTGATTTTAAATCAATCTATACCATTAAAAGGAGATAAAGGATGTTAACCCAAAATGACCATAGCCAAGTCCGGTTGGTTGTTAATGTCATCGTAAAATGTGGCTACTAACAATCCAACCTCCTCCACCAAAAGGTGATTTTAGTAAATAACCAAAAATAACACTTGGGCTAAGGGTGATTTCTTTGTTTGTAGGACTAGTAATTGCAATTTTTTTGCAACTGCCCTTGTACTGTATCAAAAAAATTTTGTTTTTGTACGCATGTGCCTTATCACTCTAACACAAGTTTTATGTTTCTTCACTTCTGTTATTACTTTTACGCATTCTAGTGTAGGGTGCATTAGATTGTTGTTGCGTTATTGGATGTTACGTACCAGGCTTCTTTAGTGGATTTTCTTTGTAAATGATGAGAATTAAGATCTATCTTCTGTTTTGACGATCATCAGTCGGTTTTTATTTTTTCCCAGATCAGTGCCACAATTGGGCAGATCCTAGCCATCAGTTTTGTCAATTTGGCCTCATTATGTTGATGTAAAATGTAGATAAATTAAAAGCAAATCATTTGACCTATTAGGTGTATGAGGCTTTTAATGTGCTCCAGGATGGGAATTAAAGGAAGGAAAAGTTCACTATGCCTTGAGGTTTTCAGTTTTGTTGCATTAGTCAAAATTTGTTTTGTTGGTCTGCAACTCTCTGTGTGGGAACTGTCAAACTAACGGAGTCTAGTTTCCACTATATTTGTCATATTGTTTTAATCGGCTACCTTAGGCCATTCTGCTAATATATTAACCACTTTGTTCTTCCTCCACATCATACCATTATCCTGTGCTTCTTGTATGGCATAACACATTTTGATATCGCAATGCACAATTAACTTTACTTTTTCTTCATAGTTGGATTGCTAGTCATTAATTGGGTGACTAGGTTTAGCATCGCATGTGATAAAAATTTGTTCTTCTAATTTTACTGTATAACAAGACTTCTCCGACTTTATATTTAGTTGAAGGGTAACTAGCATTTTAATTCCTGAGGTTTGATCTAATTAGCAAGTTGCTTCATTTTCTAAACCCTAATGGTTAGCCTCTATTTTAACTTTCATTTAACGGGGTTAAATTATTTGTTTAAAATATTATCATGTCCTCAGAACTCAAACGCATTTCCTCCTTCCTCTCACCCCTCCTCTCATCAGAACTCCCTCTTTCCCTCCCTGAACTGATTTTTCCTTAATGTGTAACACCTAAACTTACAATCATGTGTGTACCTAAGTTTTTTGCCCCTCCCGTCCTCGCTCTCCCAATATATGAATCATATAGCCAGTAAATGACATTGGAGATTATCATTTATTTGAGATACTCTCAAGGAAAAACAAGACTGTGAGGTGGATTAACTTGGGAAATTATGAGTATAATCTTGAGACTTTGATCATTGAGGACTGCAATTACAAACTTGTGTTGAACTGTCTTGCTTGGTATGTTGCAGGTGAAGAAGGAGAGAGCAGAACGTGAGGCCTTGGGAGCTTTGCCCCTCTACCAGCGCACCATTCCCTAAGCTTTTTAGCGATCTCGTGGCTGTTGCGCAATGGGATGAATCTCTTATTGTTCCTATGTGTTAGAACGTTCCCATAGTAGAGGGGAATTTCCTCTGTATGGAGTCTTTTCTCTAATTTTCTTTTCCAATCATTTGTCAGTGGTTCAATAGCAGCCCTATTTGGTTGTCTTGTATTGGCAGTTTTCTAATAACCAAATAGAATCCGAACCCCTAATGCTTTACTATAATAAAATGCAGCCTGTATACAATGCATGTTTATATATATATATATCTCCATTTATTTCTCCAATCAGATCTTGGATCTCACAAGGGCAGCTCTATTTCGGGTTTTTTTAGTTGCTCCAACAGGTTTTTACCAGTGAACAGATGGTCAAATACAGGTTTTTAGCAAAGAACTGATGATCTAAATTGAATGTGGCTGCTGGAAATCATATGCCAGCATTCTATGAAAGGAATGGCCAATTATGGTAGAAAGAAATCTATTCAAGAATGACTTTGACATAAAAAGAAAGTTTCACCAGTTCTTACAGCGAATGTTTTCACATGTTCCATATTTTCATGCAACGATGCCGTCGAGGAATGAAGACTCTCCTGAGGCTGAAGTCATATTGTATCATTCTGGTTTCCACGGCTTCAACATGTTGCAGAGGAATATCTGTTTGCACTGTTGAAAATAATCTTACCTCGAAATGGTTGGGGAATGTTTGTGACCTTCTCAACTGTAGGAAACTCAACAATATGTCACATTTCGTGGCCGTAGTAAATAGTTGTACGTCTGCTGACACCTCTGCCAACAATGGGATCTGACACAGCTACTGATTTCAGAGCATACCACATGAAGTCCTAGCCAAACTTTGCGACCACAAACATCACTTTCACCATTACAGTTAGTGTCTCTGCAAATGGATCCATGTGCTTATGCTTCTTGTTTGTTTTCTTTCAGGTACCTACCTTGATGTGACTGCTTACATGGGTGTAGTTTTTCACTGCTTATTATTGCCTGTGGTCCTTTTAAGCAGCAGAAGACCAGTATGGGTTTGAGAGATCGAAGTTGGGCACTCAATGCTTCAATGCTCATTCGTTTGCAACGCTTCGAGTTTTTTCATAGCAGAAGCAGGTAACAAAATGCAGAGATGCATTATTTTAAAGTTACAGTTTTTAGAGTACGGAATATACCGCAAACAAATATGACCAATAACTTAATTTTTTTTTTATTAAACCATTTGGTAATTCAAATACTTTTTACATCTGATTAATCCAAATTTAAGTTAGTCAAAACTCATATTATGGGAAACAAAATTGGTTTAAACTCGAAACCTGTAATTAAAGGAAGAGGAGCTTGGACTACTCCCTACAACCATCAGTGGTTCCAACAACTTGAATTCACCTTCATATCTATGAAGAAGAATCTAAGGAGAAGAATAGGACAGGAGCAAAAAATCAAGCCGATACTTTTTTTCTTCTTTTCTCTTTTTTCCTCCTCCAATATGTGAGAACTCTCTGGTTGGACAAGAAATTGCCAAGTAGAGGAAAATAGGCTGTGACCTAAGGCAAAAGGTCCACACGCCACTCCTTATTGCTTATCATATGTTTGTGTCTCCAATTTGAGGGTTTATGGATAGATTTTACGCCTTTGAAGTTTTATCTACAAATGGACATTTGCATGTGATAACATGAGCCCATGCTTTGAAGAAAAGACTAGTCTTTTTGCAATAATGTACCATTCCTCTCCTTGTCTCTGGAACTATGCTTTGTATTGTATTTTCTGTTTCTGTAACTTTTACATCAAAAGTGGTACTGTTTGAAATGTTACAAGTTGTCAAAAGCTTTTACTGCCATCCAAATGAAATTGCCCAAAAAGCATTTGAATCGGTTTTTCTTAGATGTAGAGAGAAGATTTTCTTCTGTGAATCATGTTGCAGTGAAAGGAGATTTGCTGCAGCAATTTGGCTGGTTTATCACACTAGTAGACCAAGTCAAACAAAGTGGTCCTTCTTAATTTATGTTTGATTAAATCACCTGGTATTTAATTTTTTTTATGATAACTAATTTATATTCAAGGCGGATAGGATTTACATAAGCAATCGACTTAACCCAATTTCAAAATTTTTCCATCCAAAAACATAAATTCGAAATGTCTGATTAAAAGGGAAAGAGTTTGTTTCTTAGATAATGTTTTAAATAAATTAATGTGTTACATTTGTTTAAACTATGATGTCAACAATGTCTTTGAAGACTTATCCCAAAAAAACAATTTCTTTGAAGATATATTTTCTATTATTAAACTAGAATCAAATTTTTGATCTCACATCTACGATTTTTAGATTTGGATTAAACGATAGACACTTATCTCTTCATTAGATATCCAAATAACTTATATAAATTTGAAGATTACAATATTAACAAGACTTAGAAAGGTGTACTTGTGTGGTGTGTGCAATAGTTTGCAAACACCAATTATTGCACACACCAAATGCTTATAATATTGAAAGAAATTACAAACTTTGTATGGTAAGTTGATAAGAAAACGAAACGAGATCTATGAGTAGCTGTTAGGGTTTTGGATTTTGGGATTAACATTGTGAGTAGTTGGGATGTCAAAATCCAATCATTGAAATAAGTAGGGCTACTTACACTTATTTTAGTACAATTCCATCCATATCCCAATCCCCATTTTGATTCTCTTTTTTATATAGAAAGTTGACGTCTGTCTTGATCGGCTTCTGCTTCTAATCTTCGTTCATGAACACACCGACATCTAAAGAAGAACCCCATTATTGATTTTCTTTGTTCACTTCCACTAGAGAGATTTCGTTCAATTATTTAAACATGAAATAAAATGTGTAAGTGTAGAAGTCAATTTGGTGTCACAAATTACTAATAAATTATATTAATCCCTCCTCCATTTCTCCGAGCAAGCCTAGCTGGATTGAGAAAATTGGAATGTCATACTGACGTAGGGCCAATCTAATTGAGTTGGCATCGATATGAGGTGGTAATTACAAATATAATTACTAATTAATTATATTAATGAGTGATTATGGAGAATAGAATTCACTTATCAAAACTTCTGTCAATACTTAATTACTAATTATCTACTAATTTCGAATATTCGAAATGGTAGATCACCCTCTATATAATTATATATAAAAGAAATTATGGGTCAATATTATAATGTTCCTGATCCAGGTTGACTTTTATGAACTAAGGGGGACTTGTAGTTAAACTATTTTGTGTTTTATTTTTACCCTTCACGTTGTGTGGAGCAAAAATGTAAATACTTGATTCATATTATATCATCACTTCTAATTTTTCAGCACATATCGTGTATAATTTTCTCCAATTTATACCATATAATGTATTTGGACGACTATAATGAAAATGATGGATGCATGCACAAAATAAAAATTAGCTAGTTGAGTATAATTCAAGATTTAATTGATGTAATTAATGCAGTGTTTGACATATTATTACTGGAAAGACATATTACAATTTTATTTTTTATAAAAAGTGGGCAACACATCATCAAAATTAACGGGTTTTTTTTTTACCAACAATTTTTTTTGAATTTTGAACCTATATTCTTTTAATAGGGAAAATCAAATCACGACTAATATACTAACAACTAAAACAGTAATTCGTTGATTTATTATTATCTTCATTTTCATCAAAAAAATTTAATCAACCTACTAACCCGTAGTTCATCTTTATTATATATCACATAATCCACTACAAAACCAACACACACAACTAATAATTGCATATTTCTGATGAAAACAACAGATTATAGAAGAAAGGGTTGAATCTTGTCTATACCTCAAATCAATAGATGGCTCCTATAAATAGTCAGAAATTAGTTAAACACAACAATCTCAATCAGAAAACTTGAGGAGCAATCATGTCATATAGTATAAGTATATTATATATAAATATTATAAAATAAACATAAAAAACATTTCAATTATAGTCCAAAATTGAACCGATCATATTGCATGTTACTTCAGTGTTATAGTGTTAAAAACCCCTAGTTCAAGGAAGAGGTGATGTTCATATCCGCAGAGGAGTGCATTAAAGTGAGGCCACGAGGAAACATTTGATGAGCCACCGTCTGCTTTGTTGGGTCGTCTCTTTCGTCGATTCCAACTTATAAGACTGTCAACTATGATGTCACTTTAAACTCAGCCATTAACAGTTACTCTTTCAAAGCCGCAATCGCTGTTTCGCTTTTCCCTATTCTCAGTTATACCTAGGTTGGCTATAAATGGCCCTTTCGGATCTTTCGTCTTCTTCTTGTCATTATTGTTCATTTTAGACATCGGCCGCCTTCAAGTGGACGAGAGCTTTTTGATCCACAAATCACAGAACAATGATTTCTGCTGTGGGAACTCCTATGCATCCGTGTATAGTTTTAAGGCCATATATGAGATTCTTGACACATTCTCTCTGTTTATAAGATTAAACATTTAATAGATATATTAGACAAAAATTAATTCATAAATTCAGACGTCATTTTAAATTATTGCATGTAGATATGACTCTAATGTCATTTTGAAATTGAAACTAACTTCACGGGAAAAAAGAGTGTTGCAAAAGAAGATTAACCTTTTAATTTTAAATCTAGGAGACCATTTTAATTCTCAACCTACACAATGCAGACTCTTGACTACTTGTAAAGGTACAAATCTATTACCATTATCGGCTCTTTTTAAGTGTTATCCGATTGTTTTAATTAAATTATTCATCTTATAGAAAGATGATGATTTCAGTAATATTATACACTATAGAAAACGATTATGTGAAAATCACTATAATCAGAAGTAAAAAGTGGGTTTTTTAAATATGATTACTCCCAAAAATATATTATGAATTAATTACAGATGGGTTTCTAAAAGAGCAAAGTACTTTGTCATCGATACTGCCACGCAGCAGTGTTCTAAACTATAAATTAACTTATTTAATAATTCTCATGGACTGACATCTAATGAGAAGACTCGAACGTCTTATTCGTCGTTAGAGAAGGATTATTTTGGCTGCAAACCCAAATTTCAAGATGGGACTTTTTATGAATAAAAGTTAGATGTATGAATATGATCACTATCAATGAATCCAAGTTTTGAAGGTTACAACTCAAACTAAGCAATTCAATCAATTAGACTTGTTTATTTGTTAAATAAAATAATTATTTTTTTCTCATGTGGAGATGCCAAGAAAGAGCTTAATTAGCTGTTCCTGTGATGATCACTTTCAACTAGCAATACCTGTCAAAATCTCCATTGCCAGTAGCTCTCTACAACCCAACAGACAGAAACCACCATGATATTAATGGCTATCGGATTTCCGCTCCTTTATATTTCTTTTGGTATAATATTTGCTTCACATTCATTAGGATTATATAAAAATGTAATGAAAATGAATAAGGATAATGATTTCTTCCGATTTCATGATTACAAGTGTTACTTGTAACTTTTTTTTAATCAAAATACAATATTTCTAATATTTTTATAACTTTTCGGTTGTGAAAAATTATTACTGATGAATTATATAGTAACAATCTAGGTTAATCTCATATGGGGAGAGTTTAACTTATTTCAAGAACAATTTTTTTTTAACTTACTCTACATCCTCACCATTCGATGCTTTTAAATCCATTTAAAAGCAATGAATTGTGAATTTAAAAGCAATGAATAGCGAGAATATAGAGTAAATTAAAAAAACTTACTCTTGAAGTAAATGGAACATTCCCTATATATATATATTTGTTAGCATGATTGCCATGTGCCCCTCAGATTTTTCATCAATGGTATTTTTAGTAAGTGCATCGTCCAATCAACCTATAAGCATCTCGATTAATTTATAAGTTTGTTAAATTGATTCAATAAAGACATCTTTCAATATCACATGCGACAAACCAATAACCGACATATTATAATTTAATTAGTGGTTCGAGTTATTAATCTCGATAAGCACAATGGAAATTATAAACGGAAGCAGATTTAGTTGTATACTAGTCTCGTATACAAACCACTTTTATTGATTGATGACGAGAATGACATGAATCTATTTCATCTTTTATGTGTCACGTGAAGATCCATACAAATACAAGAATAATGAGTGAGTGAAGGAGAATGAAACTCCCTCCTCTACTATGGCGGCCAACGATCTCAACTCTCTTTTCAAAGAGAAGATGTTATGTTGTGTGGTGTGTAGACGATATGGTGAGTAACCCGAATTAGGAATTAGTTGCATTCTTTTATGGTGATATTTTATTACCTTTTTTACAACATATGTGGAGCTCATACTTATTACTCATGCAATTAAGGTTTGATCAAATTGAGTTAGGTCCATAATCAAGCCAACCAAATTTTAACTGAATCAAACTCGAATCAATCGATCCAACATAATCGAACAACCTTTTTCTAACGGCTTCAATTTAAGGTTAAAATGTTGTTTAAAATAAAATATGAAATAGTCAAGTTAAGATTAGAATTATTGAGAAAGTGTTTTCCAAATCATATTTCAGTTTCCGTACTGGGCGACAGGATATAAACACTCCGAGTAAAATATGAAAAACGGATAGAGATAATGAACATACAAAACAAAACCTTCATTCTTATGATAATTGTTCTACTCTACGAAGCGTAATATAATGGGCCAAATAAAAGCATATTTAAAAAGCACAATGTAATAGATAACCAAAAAATAATTGTAATATAGATAGACAATTATTTCTTATATTTAATTCTAAGTTAGATATACAATTTATTGTTTGTTCAAGTTGTTAGGTATATGCGTTATTGACGTAAATTTAAAATTCAATTTTTTATGACGGAAAGCTCTTAATTGGAAATCATAATTATTAATATACAATGATAAATAATCATTGCTCTTGGGGCAAACCAGATCAACTAACACTAAATCCCAGGCATACATATCATTAAAATTAAGAAGAAACAACTTGGTATCCTCTCATATAAAAAGGCTAGGTCATATCATAACCACTTTCTACGCTAATTACGGGAAATTGTAATGGATAATTCTCTTTTAATTAATTTATGTAATTAAAGGAAATAATAATTAAACATGGCCTCTAATTAATTAATAAGGGGAGAAAGGACGAACCCTTGAAATCCGGCGAGCGATCGGTCGTCCACATGCAGCCGTAACGGGAAAGAGGAGGGAGATGAGGTCTTGAGTGGGGCCACTTTTGCAGAGAGAGATGGGCCCACACGCATGGAGGCCCAGAAACAGGCCATTTACTTTGGACTTATTTTTGGGATTTGGTCAGCTGGGATTTTCATTTGTTTTTTGTTTTTATTTTTTGGAACTTTAAGAAATGGGTCCCATCTTTAACCACTGATTATATGGGCCCTACTCCCTCCTCGTGACATGTTTCTTTCTAACCTCTGTCTTTTAGATACTGGTCTGTGTTTTACTACTGCACTTTTTTTTCTTTTTTCTTTTTGCTTTTTTTGTAATTAAAGGGCTTTTCTTGTCATTTCAATTATTTTCTACCTGCTTTTTTAATCTTTCACAAACAAATACAATTTTCTTGATAAGTACAAATACATTCGAGTGGTGTTTGTTTTTCATAAATTGTAGCGATAGGTTGCAGAAGTAGATTATATATTTGATAGACAAAAACCATTATTAATTTTGATTTAAAATTTATATATTTTAAATTCATAAAAAAAATTGAAAAGCGAGTATGTAGTAAGCTTCACATGACTTATTATCTATTTCTTCATTTTTTTTATTCAATACTCTCTCTAGATTCTATGCAAAACTTGTTGTTTTGTCAAACAAGCTAACAATAAGTTGAGTCTTAAGAATTCCTATTATATAGTTCATCGTCTCGAATAGATATCAATTTTATGTAAAAAAATAGATATTTTAAAAAGAAAGAAAATGTATTATAACTTAATTAATTGCCTTTTCTATCGAAAATATGAAAGATATTTTAGGTTGATCCAAAATGCAGTGTGCAAACGGTGTGGATGATCGATTTTTCCATTGGATCACATCTTGCATTGTGAAGAAACAAAATACATAGAAGAAGCTATAAAATGAGAAAAGGATGGAAAGGTTGTCTTACAAAGAAGCAAGTTATCGTAAACCAATTTTATTCCTAACATGGGATTGGAGGCAACGAAGTTGCTTCTTGTAGGGAATAACGAGCATTAAATTACAACAACCTACACTATATAGTTACTACTATCGTACACTTAATTAATTCCATAATTAATTATATAGAAACACTTGAGGAAATCATACTATTAATTAAATATAATTCATGGGGATCAATTTAATTTATTTAATACATCTTGAACACCCATTCAATCCTAGTATAATTGTGTTTCATTCTTTTCTTTTTGTTGATTTAATATATACTCCCTTTATCTTATTTTGATAAGAATTTTTGCTTTGTATGAAAATTAAAAAGCTTTGGTTTCGTTAGCTGAGTGCATTTAATTGTGCAATTTTTTTTAAATATATTTTTTGACTTGAATTAGTGAAATTTGTAAAAAAAACTAATTATAACGCTTTAATTCATAAAAAGAGAGACAAAAACGTCTATAATTTGAAATACAAAAAATAAATGAGTGAGACAGAAGGGAGCACTATTTATGTTAACTCGATTACAAAAATTCCACATTAATTCAATCCAAGATGTAAGGAACCTCATCTCAGTAAAGGAGTGTTTTGTCATTGACGGAGGGAAAATTGGTTTAATTACTAAACTGGAAAAGTTTAGCGACAAACGATAATGTTAGCTTATTATCATCGTTTCTCAATTACTGTTCTTATTTCACCTTAATTATTTTAATTATAATCACTCAATTCTTGTTTTATATCTAAAATACCATTATCTCAACTAGTGACGGACAAAGAAAAATTTTCTAAGGGGTCATCATTTATATATAAGAAATGAAATTCAATTATATTTGTAAGTGTACTCAAGAAAATTTAAAATATGTTAAGTTAAAATTTAATAGAAATAGCGACAAAAAATTTTATTACACAAATTAGTAGTTCTACAGTTAGGATTTGTTAACCGATGAACTGTCAACGGTACTAGAACAGTCGGGTTGTGGTGCCTCTTTAGCCGGTAAATGTGGTAAATTGATCCTACGGTTTTTATGTTCTGAAAATGTTGAATAATTACTTCATTATCAATGCTTCTAAAAACATATTTCTCGACATAGCACACTAAACAACCAGTGAGAAAAGTCATCTCTCATCTTGTTACACAAATATGTCTTGATAATATTCATCGTAGAGCATGCTCTTTCCACAGAAGCAGGCGCAACTGGTAAAACTAAAACCAACTCGATAAGAAGATATATCAAATGAAAAGTAGTGTGAATTCCCACCT
>CAODLS011078797.1:0-28854 GCA_948243855.1 Flueggea neowawraea | reverse complement strand
TACTGTCGTGGTTATAACAATTACTTGGCTAGATCTTTTTGATTTTATGTCAATTTAGATTTTAGTATTGTAGTGCAAATGTGTTATAATTATTTTCATTTATACCAGATTTATTTGGTTATATGTCCAATATTCTTTGCAAATATGCAATAATCATTTCAATTATTTTTATAGTCAACTGGTTGCACATCACTACTGCCAACTTCAGAGTACCTTCATATCATTCCCTCCCTTTATATGTTCTTTTTTTTTATAAAAAATCCTTATAAAGAGAAAAAAAAACAACCAAAAATACAAAACAAAAGGTTGGTTGAGGTAGGGATACCCTTATAAATGATTAGTTTAATTTTTGAATTGGATATATCCTAGCACATCATGTTATGACCTATGTCTATCCAATACATTGTATCATTATTTAACCAGCAAGTTGGCCAACTTGAATTGGCCCCCATAATAATAAGACAATCTAATTAATTAGCTTAACAATTATAAACCCCACAACCCACTTTTCTTACGTCCTATTGCATTCATAACCCACTTCGTGACGTATATGGGGACGTAGTTTATGGCAAAATTGCCTGAATTTGATGAAAGACCTAGGAAAATTACAAGTGTGTGGTTTGTGTGGTTAAAGATATTGGGAAAGATAATAGCTTCTTTGGTATTTTTTGCTCTGGAATTTAGCCAATATGCAATGATTCATTTGATATTAAAAATAACTTTAAATTGATTGGCATAACATTGATATATATATACGTAGCTCTTTACATCACAACTGCAAGTATAATAGTGCATCGCAATTAATAAATGATGATGGTTAATTAGTTTAATTATTTAAATTTTATTGGAAAATCTATTTTGCCTATGAAGTTAATTAATTTAAACACTTTTATGATACTATTGTTTATGTGCGTCAGTTGCGATAACAAGAATATCCATATGAAAAATATGAAATAATTGAAGACTTTTATGTATGATTTAGCCATAAAAATATAATTATCAGAAGCTAGCTATTGACAATTTATTAAAAAAAAGTTAGGTTACCATTGTGCTGTTTTCTAATTCTCCTGCATTTCATTCAAAAAAATAAAATATATAATTGGTCATTTGGCAAAACGGAGAAAATCTGAATTTGTTAAAGTTTTCAGAAAAAAAAAAAAGAAACAAAGATGAAAAATTAAACAATTTGTTTAAAATAAAATTATTTTTTTATAAATCAACAAATTTTAATAAATATTTTTCAGGTTTCAATTAAAAATATAAACAGAGAAAAATTTGGTAATTAAAAATCAAAAACAATGTTCCAAAAACAACCCTTAAAACAATTGCGCATGGGTAAACTTGATGAGCCAGATTTCTGAATCTTGTCTCTTGATCAACTTTTGTATTCCAAAGACTTCTCTCTAATAAATATGCTTAAATAAATTATTAAAAAATTCCAAAAAACTACTCAAAAAAACAACAAGTGACAGAGGGAGTCGGCCGACCCATTGGAATTCTGTAGGAATCTTACCACTCTCACCGCTGATGTCACTTCCGCTCTTTAGGTTGGAGTTTTTTCGTCCCATACCACCACCCATCGTTATCTGTTTGTCAATAATATCGACTTTTATCTTTTTCGATTTTTTATTCTGCCACAAGAACCAACGTTTATATAAATCCAAGAAAAATAACTACCAAAAATATCTAAAAGAACAGAAAAAAAATTCCATCACAGCGACCTCACCAGTCACCCCTTTGCTTTCTCCCCACTACTTCTCTTCCTATCCTTCCACCTTCCTTCTTAGGCCATCTCCAACCTAACCCCAAATCAAAAGATTTAGGGTTAAAAATTTATTTTAATTATATCTCAAATTTGGGGTTTAGGGTTGGATGACCTCTAATTTAGGGTCAATTATTCATGACCCCAAATTAAGGGCTCACTATTTTTTTAATTTTTTAATAATATATATTTTATTTTTAAGTATTTTATATAGTATTTGGTGTTTTAATTTTATGTGTGTTAATACAACTACAATTAGTTTATTTCTACATTAGTATTTTTTGTATGTTTAATTAAAAATAAAATAGACAATTAATTAAATTAATTAATAAAAATTAAATTAAAGTAGAATATATAACAAAATACTAAAAATAATTGTAGAAGCTACATGCACTAAAAATTTAAAACAAGATACATTCATAATAAAATTAAAAAGATTATATTAAATATAATACCATAATAAAATCAAGCCAGCGACAACCTTATAAAATAACTAATACAATAAAATATAATATCATTTAATAATATTGTATTTCTTATGTTGTGTTGTAATTTCATGCATATCTAATAAGTTTGCTTTATTCTTTAATGTATCCAATTTTAATGAAATATTGTTGTTCCAGTACTGCGGTTAATATTAATGATGTATTTACTTTTAATTTGTTTTGTGTGAAATTGAAAAAAAATATTATTATTATTTAATTTTATTAATTAATTCAACTTAAAATTTTGAAATAAATTTAAATTGTAAATTATAAATATTTTAATTTATGGGTAAAGATATATATATATATATATATATATATATATTACCATCAAGATTTAAATTTTAAATATTTTTATATGAAATTAATAAATATAACAAAATATATTTTATTAAATTATTAATAAAAATATATAATTTAAAATATTTGTGATAAAATAATAATAATAAAAAAATAAATAATGAGAAAAATATGCGTAAAATATTTTTTAGATAGATTTAAAATTTATGATTAGAGAAAATTTTACTGTAAATAATTTAAATTTAAGATTTAGAAAAACAATTGGGATTGTAGGACCGAGTTGGCCTTATTATTTGCCACTTCCCTTCCCCACTTATATAATCCACTTCTCACCCTCTCCTCCCTCAAACTTCACCTCCCTCCTCTTATGGCCCTTGTCCGTGACCGCCGCCAGCTCAACCTCAGCCTCCCCGAACTCTCTGAACGCCGCCTCCGCTTCCCCTTACCCCTTCCTCCTATCGCTTCCGCCTCTACCACCACCATCTCCACTGGCCACCTCTCCTGCCATGATCTTGAGAAACTCAAGGTTCTTGGACATGGTAATGGTGGTACTGTCTACAAAGCCCGTCATAAAAGGACTAATCTGATTTACGCAGTCAAAGTTGTTCACGCCGACAGTGATCCATTAGTCCGCCGTCAGGTTTTCAGAGAAATGGATATTCTCCAGAGAACTGACTCTCCTTATATCGTTAAGTGTAACGGAATACAAGAGAAGCCATCGGGAGATGTGGCGATTGTGATGGAATACATGGAGATGGGTTCGCTCGATTCTGTGCTGAAAGAGAAGGGCGTGTTTTCGGAGAAGATGTTGGCTGATGTTGCTCGCCAAGTTCTTAACGGACTTGCTTACTTACATAGCCATAAAATCATTCATCGCGACATTAAACCCTCCAATCTGTTGGTGAATAAGAATTCGGAGGTAAAGATTGCTGATTTCGGAGTGAGCAAAATCATGTGCCGGAGTTTGGATGCGTGTAATTCATATGTGGGTACTTGCGCTTACATGAGCCCCGAGCGGTTTGATCCAGATACCTATGGTGGCAACTACAATGGTTTTTCGGCTGATATTTGGAGCTTGGGGCTTACGTTGCTGGAGCTGTATGTGGGTCATTTCCCGTTTCTCCAACCGGGTCAAAGACCCGACTGGGCGACTCTTATGTGCGCCATTTGTTTTGGTGACCCGCCGTCGCTGCCGGAAAGTGGTTCCGAGGAGTTCAGGAGTTTTATTGAGTGTTGCTTGCAGAAGGAATCCAGTAAGCGGTGGTCGGCGTCACAATTGTTAACGCACCCTTTTGTTTCCGGTAAAGATGTGAAGGAATTGCTCAAGCTAGCTGACCCTAATACCCGATAATTTTTGGTATTTTGGAAGATCTCAAGAATGATGTTCTGAGAGAATCTTATGTACATAGCAGCGGCTAGAAGATTCCAATCTTTTAATTCTTTGAATTGTACATCCTGAATCTTCAACTTGTAGCTTTTTGTTCCGCTAATGAAGCTGTGAATCAGAATATTGTCTTTCTTCAATTGATTGCTTCTGGAATCTATGTTGTAGCTACTGATTACAGTAACCAAAGTGCTTGCTGTGCTTTAGCTATTCAATTGATTAAGGATTCCAAATCACTCTGTTTCTGTCAAGCTAACAGAAATGCTTTCTTGACGGCTAATTTTGCTCAACAATTCCTCAATTCAAGATGAGCAGAAACCAGTTGTGCATCAAATGAATATTGATACAAATGAAATATCATAAAATTAAAAGAAGAAATAGCAAAAAGAAAGACAATCTGGATCACATTGTGTTTTGCTTTCGGAGTCGTTGGAGGCTGTACTATACTATGCCATTGCGTGCGTAACACTACCTAAATAATTTCAAACCCAATGTCCCACTTATTACGATTAGATAAAGGGAATTGATTTTATTTACAAAAGAAATTTTAGTTTAATCCACGTGCATTCACTTGTGGAGTGGCATGTTAGCTGATGTAGGGCCTGTCTGAGTGTGCAACATTTTGGCCTCTTCCAACTCTCTCATATGCATACTTTGGGCATGAGCTGTTGCCTGTTTCTCGGTAGATTCTTTTCATCAACTGCCTCCACGTTTCATATCAAAATCACGTGCCTTCTTCTTTCACTTCAAAGAAGAGTTGTTTTTTTTTTGGATAAAATGGAATTTGAATTTGTATGTACATCTTTGTGGACCATGTTCCTTTGTGATCACCAAGTCCACCAATTAATGTGTCGTCCTTTATAAACTCCATATGCCCAAAGTTTTTTCCTTGAAAAGTTGTTTCTTTAAAAAGTTGTTTCAATAGGTTGCAAAAAAGAAGCTAATAAGCGAGCGTTGATCTCGATTTGTTAACGATTTGAAAATTATGACATATCAATACCTCCATATGAGTTTAGGAAAAATACAATCTTTTACTAGAGTTCTCACATATGACGCCATTTATTGTGGATTGAGTTCGTTGATGATTATTAGGCTTACCCTACCAAATTATCATCCGCTTGTAACGCTTGATCCTTTCATCTTGGGTCTCGATTTTTAGTTACTCTAGCTTAGCATAAGCTAGATTTAAGAGTGGGAGAATTACACTTTTATAGTAATATAAAATACCAATTTTCAAAAATATCATCTTAAAAGCTAATTTGTAAAAATGTCATATTAGAGAAACTAATTTGTGAAAATGTCATTTTCACGAGAAATAACGATATTTTTGCGAGAAATTGATTTTTCGCGAGAAAATCAAATCAAACAGAAAAAGTCTCCATAGGTCTCCATGGGTCTCTGACGGTCTCCAAATCGCAATTTTTTATATGAAATTTGATTTAATAAATTCTCGATATGATAATTTTTTTTAGATTAAATGCATTTGCAAGTCTTCAGAGAAGGTCTCTAACCGTCTCCGAAAGTCTCCAGTGAAGGTCTCTAGAGGTCTTCGAATGTCTCCAAATCACAATTTTTTATATAAAATTTGATTTAATAAATTTGCGATATAATTATTTTTTAAATTAAATTTATTCACGTCTTCAGAGGTCTCCAGTAGTGATATTCATACTCGTGCACATTACCAATATATATATATATATATATATATATATTGTAGAGAGAGAGAGAGAGTCTTTTAAAGGTAAATGAATTCTTATATTTGAATAAATTGATTTATAACTATAATGAGACTATAAATATATTTTGCTAAATATTGTAATTTTTATGTAGCTAGAATGATATACTACTATTGAGAAGTTATTATAGCTAGAATGATATATTACTATTGAGAAGTTATTATTATAGTATTATATTCAAATAACTTATTATAACTAAAATATTTCGGAAAAAATTTTTATATGTAAAACTAATTCATATAGTATTGACATAAGAAAATTAAAAATTAATTATAAAAATACTTTATTAGTTATATACATGATATGGTACGATTAATAATACCTCATTAGTCATTCATACCAACATCTTTTGATTTTAAAGTGGTTTTTAGTATAGAACTAACAGACAAAAATAACTTTTAAAGAAATCTTTCTCAACAAATTAGTCATAAAATTTATAAATTAATGTTTATGATATTTAATTTGTGTTATGATCCTACATATAAATACAAGTTATATATTTATTCAATAGTATGTGATAAATTATTTAAAAATAAATTGTATTGATCAAAGAACAAATTATAACTTAAAAATAAGCCAACCACATAGATAAACATCAAATATTTTATATTTCTAACCTCTGTAACCATATATAACTTTGCAATTCTTATTTTTGCCATTCAATTAAAAACATTGCAGAAATAATTACGGGAAAAATTAGCTATGCTTGATTTAGAGATATTTGGATACATTTACAAGCATTGGAAGATATTTGGATACATTCGGAGATTATAAAAATTGAAATTTGGTGACATTTGGATACATTTATATACTATAAAAATATAAAAAAATTGAAATTTGGATATATTTTGAAGACTAACAAAAAAATTATAAAAATTATATTAAAAATTATAATTTGAAAACATTTAATTTAAAAATATTATATCAAAAATTTATTAAATTAAATTTTATATAAAAAATTATGATTTAAAAACATTTAGATATATTTAGTGACATTTAAAAGTAATATGGAAGAGTGTGGATTTTGTTGTTATATTTCGATGACTGTAAGTGTATTTCCTAGCCAACCAATGTTTACTTTTTCACATGCTGCCAAAATTTTTCATTTGCCGCCATTAAATAGTTTTTAGAAGGCTCCCTCCATTCTCTTCATTTGCTTTGCTTCTTCGTGACGTTTCCCTCCATTCTCTTCACTCTTTGGAAGGTCTCTCTTTCTCTCTCTCCCCCCAACTTTTCTTATATGACTGCTTATGACTTATGAGTGATGTGCATTTTTGTTTCTTTGATGACAGCTTTGGGAGGAATTTCATCAAGTTTGCACTTGAGAAGTTTGTTCATGACCATTAAGAAATTTCCAAGTAAGTGGTTTTCTTTTCCATTTTTTCTTTTATTGAAGAATTTGGGTTCTTAGACAAAATTGTAATTGTTAGGGTTTAGGATTCTTAGAAGGATCATAATTTTTGACATGAAGATTGATTATATGTAATATAGTCGCCACATTAATTAAAAGAAGGTAAATTTGCAAGTGGAATTTAATGTTGTCATTTAACTGAGACATGTGTAGAAACGCATCCACTATGTGGAATTGTGTGCGGTAAATGTTAAACTCTAATAATATATGAAGATAGAAATAAGGATTCATTCGTGGAGAGGTGATGATGTAAAGGTTATTCCACTCTGCTTAATTAATGAGTGTACATTGTATAACTTTTTTTTTTCTCATTTTATATAGGAAAATTTCTTGCAATCCCAAATTGAGCTCACAAGAAACGACTGATAAAATCTCACCAATGTCCTCTGGAACTTCTACGGAAAATGCGAGTCCTTCTCCCGCACTCGTTGAAACAACTCTAATTAGTGATGATGGTGGTGATGGTACTTCTAGAAAGACTAGCGATGTTTGGCAACATTTTACTAAGAGGACGACGAATGGACTACCGAAAGTCAAATGCAATCATTTCCATAAGTTACTTGCAGTTGGTGCAAGAAATGGAACGGCCCATTTATGTCACCACATGAAGTCGTGCATGAAAAATAAGAGTTACGAGATAAGGCAAAAGTTGTTATCAAAAAATGTGGCAACCAAGAACATACATAATCAATTTTTTTATCAAGATGATGCAAGAATTGATTTGGCCTCTATGATAATACTTCACGAGTATCATCTCTCGATGGTAGAGCATGTTGGGTTCAAGAAATTTTGTGGATCATTGCAACCATTATTTTAGTGCCCAACACGCCACACTACTAAAAATGACATAATGAAGATTTATGAGCAAGAAAGAAGCACTGTTATCAAAATTTTGGAGAAGAATGAAAGAAGAGTTGCTATAACAACCGATATGTGAACATCTACCAATCAAAAGAAGGGATACATGGTGGTTACAACATATTTTTATTGACAACTCATGGGCACAACAGAGCCAAATTCTAAGGTATAATCTTGACTTATTTTGTTTTTTACATAATTATTTAAATAATTGAACTCTTATGATATGCTTTGATATTCTAAATAGGTTCATATATGTACCTTACCCGCATACCAATGTTGTTCTAGCTGGGGTTTTAGTGGAATGATTGTTGGATTGGAACATCGATAAAAAATTGTCAACAATCACTGTTGACAATTGTACAACAAATGATGTTATGAATCCTAATATCATAGAGAAGTTGGAGGTTAGTAACTTATTGATGTCTGGTTTTATGTTGCATATGCGTTGTTCTGCACATATTTTGAACTTGGTTGTGAAATATGGGCTAGATGTCATTAAGGGTGCTATTGAGAAGATAAGGGAAAGTGTTGCTTACTTGCATATTGGATTGCCACACCAAAAAGGGTTGAAAAGTTTGAGGAATTGCTAAACAACTTAAGTTTGGATGCACAAAAAATTATGTTTGGATTGTCCCACGAGATGAAACTCTACTTATTTGATGATTCAAATTGTAATGGTGTATAAAGATGTATTTTCCCATTTAAGGCAACGTGAATCACAATATAAGAGCTTGCCTAGTGAGAGTAAATGGGAGTTTGCAATTAAAATATGTGAAAAGTTGGAAACCTTTTATACTGCTTCATAATTATTTTAAGAACAAAATATCCCACTGCAAATTTGATTTTCAGGAAAATTTGTCTAATTCGGATTGCTTTGAATCAGTGGTTGTTGGATTATGATGAGATAATTAGCAGGATGGACGATAAAATGTTAGAAAAGTATGCTGAGTATTGGGGCGAGATTCATAAGATTATGGGTATTGCTTATTTGTTAGATCTTCGTTATAAATTCTCTTTGATTGAGTTTTATTTTCCAAAATTATTTGGTTCAGAAGCTTCTCATCATATCGAGGAAGTTAGGAACCTTTTAAATGACTTGTTGAAGGTGTATGATAAGACTAAAATTGGAGAAAAGTTATGCAGAAGTCTTAACTGGTTCTAGCTCATATACTCTTGAATCTGATGATAGTGATCTAATGGCATTCATACAAAGTAAGAAAAAGATCAAGGTGACAATGATGAAAGAATTAGATCGTTATCTTGAAGATGAAATTCTACCGCATTCTAATGATTTTGATATTCTTATGTGGTGGAAAACAAATGGGGTGAAGTATCCGACATTACAATCCATTGCTAGAGATATACTTGCTATTCCTGTGTCGACTATTGCTTCTGAATCTATATTTAGCTTGAGTGGTAGGCTTGTGAGTGCTCATCGTAGTCGCCTCCACCCAAAAACAATTGAAACGTTAATGTGTGCTCAAAGTTGGTTACATAATTCTACATGTAACAATTTGTTTAATTTTTATAAAAATAGTTGTATATTTATGCATTTGCAATTAACATGTTTAATTTTATTATAAGCATAACTAATGGTATCTCTGATGAGAATGCCACTTATTTTGATGATATAGAATATTACCTAGAGGTTTCAGGTATTACATTACATCTTATTTATAGATATTAATAATTATTTCAAGTATTTTTCTGATTATTTTTAATGTGTGTGTTTTCTATTACAAAGTCAACTATAACAAATGGTTGATTGACCAACAAATCAAGCATGAGAGTTGAAGAACAATAATTTTTTGTTTAACATTTTGGTATAACATATTTTGATATATTACTGTCACAAATATAACATCTAGCTAGTACATATTTTGGTCTAATATTTTATCCACTAAGAGCTGTAATTTGGAGATTGCAATGAGAATATTAGACATGTTGCTCAAATTCATCCTTGTATAGTATTTTAGACTATAATTTTTGTATAAATTATTCAAGTAATAACTTATCGCATTACTATTTTATTAAAAATATTCACTTGCAAATTATAACTTTTATATTATGTTGTGTGAATATAGTATTTTATATTTTTTCGTATATTTTTTTACTATATTTTTTTAAATTAGTGATATATTATTTTTTAAATTAATTAACTAAATTTCAACTATAAATAAATGGGTAAATAAGTACTCTATAAATACAATACAGATGATATTTTTTTCATCTAAGTGCAAATAATATATAAATATAAATTATAAATATAAATAAAAATATTAATATATCTTATTCATATTTTATCCATTGTAATTCCTATTCAGGTCACACGAGTCGAAAGTAGAAAATCAAAAGAGAAAATTTTATATAGAATAATATTTGGAGTGCCTTTTTTCATCAGGACCCCACCATTATTTACACGCCTGCAATCTGAACTTTCACAAATATGCAGGGTCCAGGTTTTAGTCTATTGAATTGCGCTTGGAGCCCCCACGCTCATCCACTGCCTATTTTGGGGAGTGAATGAGCTCCTCATGCGGAAGTTTCGCATGAAGGGTGGTGTCCACCTGACACATATCAGGTCTATACAAGAACATCTTGTAAATGATGGCATAAAAAAAAAGGTATTGCATGTTTGTATGTTGAATACTATGTATATAACACATTGACAAGGGGACACCCTACTACAGAGTATGTAGTCTTTGGTATACCATTGTATGGTATCACCCTACTACGAAGTATGTAGTCTTTGGTATACCATTGTGTGTTTATGACCCTAGTCACTAGGAATTGGGGTGACCATGTATCTAGGCTAGATATACGCATTTATTGAGCAGACAGGTGGCGAAGTCAACACTGCTACATGGATATGGAAATATTTCATGGTCCCGTATTATGAATATACAAGTATATGTATATATTGTCTGAATGCATGTGAATGTTCTGGATGCGAACGTTTTGGTAAAATGTATTTCAGAAAAATATACTATGTATATAATATGTATACTATATGGTATATATGTACGTGTGCAATATTTTGAAAGGTGGTTTTTAAACCAGTCTTTGTGAGACACGTACGAGGCAGTCTGACGTGCCGTTTCCTCACAAGGGAATCTTACCCCTTTTTGTTCTGTTGTCCATGTTATACCTTTGTTCGCAGGTGACATCTTTTGGACGCACAATATCTGATATGTACCTCGGACCTAGTGAGACGCTTTTTCACTATTATGAGTGCCCTCATTCGGGACTCTACTTTGCTATGTCATAGAGCTCCACATTCGACTACTGTTTGGATATTGGGCTACACTGTTGTATGTTGGGATAACTCTGATGATTTATAACTATATTAATATTTTTTATATACAGTATTTGTATATATATATTTATTGGTAAATATATATATATATAGTTTTATTTTATTTATAAACATTTTTATAAATGTTTTAAATAAATATTTAGATAAATCGGATAGTATATCTGATCACAGAGGCTTGTGCGGGATGGATCGGGCTTCCACAGACGGTCTGCCTCGTACGCCGGTCACGGGCCCAACTATGGGTCGTGACAAAATGATACCATTTTCGATGTAGGGAACTTGCACGGCCGTGCAAGCCAAATGGCACGGCCGTGCAACATTGCAGATTGTGACAAAGAGAGAAAAAAGGGGCGACACGAGGAGCCAAACAAGTGGGGACCAAAGGCACATTCTATGGGCATTTTGGAGAGAGTTTTTGGAGGGTTTTGAGGTCAGATGAGGGGCTATCAACGCTACTCTTATTTGCCATTTAAGGGGGATTCTCCACACATTCTCTAGACTTAAAAACATTCTCTTTATCTTTCAATTTTTATATAGCTTTAATTAGGGTTTGAAGAATTAAGGAAGCTGGAAGGTCTTGGGCATTCTCTCTCAAAGTGACATTGAGGAGGGGTTCTTGGCTTCCATATTTCCTCTATTTCTTCATCCTTTGTCTTGGTTACTATGTTTGATTTTAATTTCTATTTTTGCTTTATGTTAGTTATGGTAGCTTAAATATCTTGTTAGGACTTAGAATGTAGGATATTGATGAATATTTGCTTATTAATGAATGGGTATTGTGTTTTATGTTCATTATTTGAAGATTGATTAATGGGTCTTGTGATTTATGTTCTTAATTTGATTTTTTCCCATTGGAATTGATTTAATGGCCTATTTTAATTGACTGTTGTTGAGATTGATCACCTTAATGGTAGTTTAGATAATCCTAGTTGATGGATTGAAAGATGAAGGCTATGAGAGGTCAACTTGCATTAAACTTGTGTGGTTTAGGATAGATATATACCTAAACCCATAAGGTGTTCGGTGAAATTTCCCAATGGGGGAAGAAGTTATCCAAGCCCAACTAGCTACCATCCAAAACCAACAAACCACCATCCAAAATCTTGGAAGGCAAGTTGGTCAAATTGCTAAGGCTATTTTCGATAGGGATAAAGGAAGCTACCAAGTACCTCTCAAGGAGAGTGTGATGACAATTACTTTGAGAAGTGGGAAAGAGCTTGAGGAGTCAAGTGTGGGGGAGGAAGTTATGAAGGATAAAGGGAAGGAATGTATAGTGGAAGAGCCTAAGAATGCTAAGGAAGCTAAGGAAGAAAAAGTGAAAAACCAAGGACTTTCTTCTAATCAAACTAGTGAGGTCAAGCCTTATGTGCCTCCTCTTCCATTCCCTAAATGGTGGAAGGAACCTAATGTTTGGCTATCAATTTCTGACACATTTATGACCCGATAACATGATTACGGTGTACACGATTATGACACAACACGAAATCAATTTTTTAATGTTTATGTCATGTATAATAAATGTATAATGATGTGTGTTAATAAAATAGCATGGCACAATTATGACACGACTAATAAGAATTGCCACCCCTAACCTAATGTGCCTCAAATTCCATTCCCTCAACGGTTGAAGGGTCATACCCAACCCAAGGAGTTTGACAAGTTTCTTTGGATGTTCAAAAAGTTGGAATTAAACATTATCTTCATAGAGGCCATTGGACACATGCCAAAGTATGCCAAATTCTTAAAAGAGCTTGTGGCTAATAAAAAGAAATTGTAAGAGCATGCGATGGTGGCTCTAACCGAAGAATGTAGTGCGGTGTTGCAAAAAAAGCTACCCCCAAAGTTTAAGGATCTGAGGAGTTTTACAATTCTTTGCTCAATTGGGAATGTGGCCATCAAGAAGTCCTTGTTTGACTTAGGTGCTTCGGTCAACCTTGTGCCCTCCTCCAAATTTAAAAAGCTCGTGATTGGAGAACTTGTGCCAACAAACGTCTCCCTCCAACTCGCTGACCATACCTTCAAGCATCCTTTAGGACTTGTGGAAAATGTCTTGGTGAAGATTGATAAGTTTTATTTTCTCGCTGATTTTTATGTGCTTGAAATGGAGCATGAATTAGAACTTTCCATTATACTTGGCAGACCATTTTTAGCAATGGGGAGTTCTCTAATTGATGTGAATAAGGGGAAATTAACCTTTAGGGTAGGGAGTGAGACAAAAGACTCTAATGTTTTTAGCAATCTAAAAATGTCCACACTTGATGCTTGTGAAAATGAGGCTAAAGTTGTTGAGTCTTGTTGCATGTTGAACACAAATCACACACCAACAACTTTCGGTGCTAAGGAAGAAAAGGGGGAGCCTAGTGAAAAACTCAGAGAGCGTCCAAAAGAGCAAAGCCACAAAAGAACACTTAGTACAAAAGAGGTTAATAATTTGGAAAAAGGGTAAGGGTTCAAAAGATGACATCAAAGAAGAATGTGATGTTTTTGTTGTTGAGGGTAATTTTTTTAATGGTCAATATGTTTACTATTTTCCACCAAAAAATCGTGTTCTTTGGAACCCAAAAATTCGAATGTGTGGTCCATTTTTAATTTCAAAAATTCATGCAAGTGGTGCCATTGAAATTTTGCTTAATGATCACAAACCAATCGAGGTCGATGGAAAAAGGTTGAGACCATACAAGAAGTTCACCACAAGGACTATTTGGTGTCCCAAATAGATCCACATCACCGTCCAAAATGACGTTAAATACTCCTTGTCCGCAATGACATTAAACTATGCGTATCCTTTACTTTATGCATTTGTTGTTTATATTTTCATTGAATAAAAGTAAGTAGGAGTGAGTTATATGCCTTCATGATCTTATGACCTATATCATGCCAATATGCTTGTGTTTACTAACTTTTTGTGTCTCATGCCTAAAGTGAAGCCATTGTTCAAGCAAAGAGAAAAAGCAAGCAAAGGAGAAAATAGAGAAGCCTTCTTAACCCTATCCTTCTTTACGTTTAATGCTTAATGTTAAAATTTGCACTAGTCCCCATGTTATTGCTCTTGTTAGGAATAATCCGTACTTATTTTGTCAAACATTGGGGACAATGTTCAAAATAAGTGTGGGGGAGACTTTTGATTGATTCTTTGATGCTTAATTGCTTATACTGTCTTTGATTGTGATTTTGCTTCAAAGTGCTTGAAATTTTTGCTTTGCTTGAATTATGCTTTCAATTTTTTTTTAGAATGCATCAAATTTGTAAAGAATAGGATTTTGATTGAATTAGTTGGAGGATTTTTGTAGTGTGTTAGTATACTTTTAGCATGATTAATTGAGGAATGAATGCTATTTGTTGAAATTTGTTTTTGTAATTTGGCATTTTTAGGTTGCATGGTTGAGAGTTTCTTCATCAACTATTTTAGTCTATTTGTGGGGGCATAAAAGAGGCATACGAGCTTATTGCTAAGTTGATTTTAAGCTAATGTGCTTAAATGAATGAGTTTTATTTGAAAAGTTTTGGAGTAGACTTTGGTTTTTATTTTGAATGAAGTTGTGCTTATTTTGGTTGAAATGGTGAAAAAATCTCTTTTTGAGACTGAACCTAAATGAGGACAAGCGAATGGGCCCTACCCTTGAGGTGGAAAAGATTAGTACACCTGACAAATCATAAATAAGTGTTTTTATACAAGGACCTTTAATTCGCTGATTGCGTTTGTAGCACCCAAAAATAAGAGAGAAGTAAGCAAAAGGTTAATGCAAAGAAGTAAGAAAGCACTTGTCTGTGAAAAGTGGATGAATAAAGCCAAGTTTGTTCCAAAAAGGAAATTGTGTTTTGAACTTAGTAATAGGGGAAATACGCCTTGTAGATGTCAATGGACTAGGGGATTTGATAGATAAACTCTTTAAATTGTAACTTCACAATGCCAAGATTTGGTTTTTGTAAATAATGAATAGCATTGTTTTTTCTCTGTTAATCGTTTTATTTGCATACTTGCAGAGTATAAGAATTCTCTTGTCTCTTTGATTAGAATTGTATTCTTTCCCCGTGGTTTTGAATTTGTTTGCTTAAAGACAAGCAAATGAGTAAGTGTGGGGCAATTTGATGTAGGCTATATTTACATAATAATTCAAGAAAGAATACATCTATTTTCAACCTATAAATCATGCTTTTGTGGTGAAATTCTTATAATGTTTGTAATGATTGTAGGATGTTGAATTTGGGGATAAATGACTGGAAAAAGATGAAAAAATAATGAAAATTTGAAAGGCTCTAAACAACCTCATGGAAAGATGAAGAAAATGAAGATTTCATGTTCCAGGAGAGTTGCGCGGCCGTGCAAGCCAAATGTCGTGCAACTCACAAAATGATATGATTATCAATACAGGGAACTTGCACAGCCATGCAAGGCAAATGGCACGGACGTGCAACACTACAAATGGTGACAAAGAGAGAAAAAATGGATGATGCGAGGAGCCAAACAAGTGGGGATCAAAGGCACATTTTAGGGGCAGTTTGGAGGCTTTTGAGGTCACATGTGGGGCTATAAATACTCCTCTTATTTTCCATTTAAAGTGGATTCTCTGCACATTCTCTAGACTTAAAAACATTCCCTTTGTCTTTCAATTTTTAGATAGCTTTAATTAGGGTTTGAAGAATCAAGGAAGCTTGAAGGTCTTGGATATTCTCTCTCAAAGTGACATTGAAGAGGGCTTCTTGGCTTCCATATTTCCTCTATTTCTTCATCCATTAGCTTGGTCACAATGTTTGATTTTAATTTCTATTTTTGCTTTATGTTAGTTATGGTAGCTTAAATCTCTTGTTAGGACTTAGAGATGTAGGTTGTTGATGAATATTTGGTTATTAGTGAATGGGTATTGAGTTTTATCTTCAATGTTTAAAGATTGATTAATGGGTCTTGTGATTTATGTTTTAATTTGATGTTTGCCCATTGGAATTGATTTAATGGCTTCTTTTAATTGACTATTGTTGAGATTGATCACCTTAATGGTAGTTTAGATAATCCTGGTTGATGGATTGAAAGATGAAGGCTAGGAGAGGTCAACTTGCATTAAAATTGTGTGGTTTATGATAAAGATATACCTAGACCCATAAGGTGTTCGATGAAGTTCCCCAATGGCTTAATGAGCTAGTTTAGCTAATTGAGGCTGAGATGACCCTTTTTCCAAACGTAGGTATGACTTAAATGACCTTGAGAGAGGATTTAGGCTAGCTTGGTGGAGAGAGCACATATTCTCAAACCCCAAATCATTAATATCAAATAGGAGTCTTTAGTTGAATTCTCGATAGTCCTAACGCTTTAGTCATTAATTGTTAATCGTCTTTATTACCAATTGCTTTCTTTAATTTACAAAGTCACAAAAACCCAATCATATTATTTATTGCTTTTCTTTTAAGAATTGATTACATTTAGTATTTGTTCCCTTGGGTTCAATATCCTTGGAATACTTCCAAGTAAAACTACATCGATCATAGTATGCTTGCTAGAAGCCAACCACACCGCAGGAAAATGAGCAACAACATAGACTCACTAAAATTGGTATCCAACCATCATATCTCGTGCCAAAATGATCTGATATGGGACTAGTATCTGGAATTTGAAAAATGGATCATACGTGGACTCTTGTCACTAGATCATATGTGGACCACTGTCACTAAAATGTCTTATACGTGGACTCTGCCACTAGAGAATAATCATGTGTGTTGCGCTACATACGGGTTACTACCTACCCTGGAAACTGCATGCTACCATCTACCCTGATAGCTAAGTTTCACATTCGTATACTAAAGGTTACGTTTAGCCCCGTAACATAGGTGTCCCATATTGAAGTATTTACCGAAAATGTATGCAAATATTTATTTAAAATATCTGAATAGACCACATGCCGAACATACATATTATTCTTCAAACATATCAAATGTTCAATTGAAACGTTTGTTATCGAAAAATATCTCAAAACACTGAAGAGAGTATTTATTCCGAAATACACTTAAGCCTAAAAACAAATACATGTTTCAGAAAATATTCTTAAATCCAAATAGAACATTTTATAAATAATAAATGCCTTAAAATTCAAAACAAAGGTTATTATGCAAACTATAATAAATATTAAAACATAAATATTTATTTCAGAAACCACTAAAAGTCCAAAAAAACATTTATTATCGAAATGTTTCAACGTACTAAACGAAGTATTCTCTACAGAGAATATATTAAAGGATAAATCCAATACAATAATAAATATCAAAACATGATATTTATTTCAAAAACCATCAAAATATCAAAACCAAAACATTTATTACAACACGTAATAAATTTCAGAAATGGGTTTTTCACATAAGTCAAATTTTAGGATTTACCGATCCTTTGTAAATTTTCAAATTTCATGCAAATGTTCTGACAAAGCAAAAACGTAAAAGTTTAAGAGACACAACCTATGTGTCTGAAGATGTCATTCCACTCACCTGGAAATCCAAGATGAATGGCCTAGTCACACTCCACTGGTAGCTAGTCAATCTCGCTGACCGGAACACGAAACTGAAACGATAATCAAAGCAGAATCAAAGACATGATGTTAGTGCTATGGCAGTAACAAAATGCATGATATGCAAATGATGACACAAACTCAGAGAAACCCAATTCGAATAAAGATCTAACGCCCACGACTCAAAAATCAAACACCTCGTAAAATTTCAGTTTGGTCCCCGATCTCTATAAAATTACACTTTAGTCCTCAAGATTTTCAAAAATTACCAATCAATCCTTAAAGGGTCCCACTAGTCCTCCAAGTAGTTAAAATCTACAAATTAGTCGCCTAACTCTTAGAAATCACAAAAATACAAAAATTACATATTTGGTCCCCCAGACCCATGGCTTACACGAGTAACACAAAATGCCTACTCAAGTGAACCAAGGCATGGATTACTCGAGTTACACAATTTATTTACTCGAGTAACCCGAAGCCATGGATTAGTCGAGTTACACAACGGCTAACTCGAGCTACTCACATGCCCATAATTTTCCAGAATTTGATCCACTTGATTCCACCAATAGAAATCATGTCTAAACACCCACATTGTCAACAATCAGCATCCTGAACTTTAATCTATGATTGAATCCATCATAAAAACTCGAAATCATCCGAAAATTGACCAAAAACAAGATGATCAAACCCATTTATGAGCATCCTTAATCCTTATGATTACAAGCTTAATCTAAGTGCTTTTAGACACCCAAAGGCACTATCTAAAAACCCTAAACCATCCTTATAATAGAGATATCTCAGAAATAAACATATGAACATTCTACCAAAAACCCTAATATGAACAATCACAAACAAATGAGGAAAAGAAAGAAGTAGGAGTATGATCATACCTCAAATTTCGACTAGGAAGGATGGGAAACAACCATAGATGATTTCAGAGAGAAATGGGAGTGATTTGAGTGAGAAAAGAGAGTGCAATGCCGAAAGAGTTGGGTGGGGGAATATATAGACCCATGCTACTTGTGCATTTCTGCCTTGCTTACTCGAGTAAGAATTTCCCAAAAATTCATCTGGAGAGTCGGCTTACTCGAGTAACATAATTGCTTACTCGAGTAATCCAAGACTCATCTTGCTCGAGTAACACATGTTGATTACATGAGTAACTCCCCTTTCAACACCATTAATCACCCACTCAACACTCCAATCGGTCAAGATCGAAATGAGATCAACTAAATGCCAAAATTTTTGGCAAATTGACATCCTCAACATCATTGAGGAACACAATTGATCGACACAAATCAGGACTGATTGGAACACTATAGAAGACATGTCAGAAATGGACGAGGTAATACACTAAAGTTGTTGATAAAAGAACTCTAAACCTTGCCACCTAAAAATGACAAATTAATGTTCAAGCTACCAATAAATATCATACCTTTTCCAATTGATCATGTTAAAAGCATACTAATACACCACAGGATTCCTTTAAACCAATTCAATCCAAATTTCATTCTTCTCAAGTTTGACATCTCCTAAACATTTAAAGCACAATTCAAGCAACAATTTTTAAAAGTTTAAGCATTTTTCAAGAAAAATAAACATATAAGCAAAAACATATTAGCAATTTAACACAAACATTCACTAAACCCTCCTCCACACTTATTTTGAACATTTTCCCCAATGTTCCACAAAGTAAATCCGTATCAACATCAACAATAGGGACAATTACAATTTTCAACATTAATCATAAAAGTGAAAGAGATAAGATTTATGCTTGTGAGTGCTTTCGCCATGATTGGATGACTCCACTTTTTAGGAAGGAAACATGAGAGGTTAGTGGAAAAAATGCATATATATGATTGTGAAAATTGGAACTTGTCCTCCTCATGTTACATTAACAAAATATTGCAAAACAAAAATAAAAGTAAACATGCTCTTATGCTAAATAGAAGATAACCATAGTTTAAGGTCATTACGAACCAGCCTCAAAAGGGTGTGTCTCCTCTAATGCACAAGAAACAAGAAAATAAAGAAAAAAAGAAATCACAACTAGTAGCGACGTTCGCGGGAACGGCGCCAAAAACTTGATCGTTGAAATCGCAAGCGCGATATTGTCGATGGAGTAATAAATTTACCTTTGAAACATTCCTAAGGTGTCAAACCACAACTAACTGTGATCGATTCTTGAAAATAAAATAAATTGCAAGAAAAGTAAAAGCGTTGATTTTTGGTGTTTTCAATAATGAAAGAAAAGGAAATAAATGACAACAAAAATAAAGAATATAAAGATAAACACTAGGAATGTTTTGGGCTGTGTCATCAATTTTTTAGGCTGTGTCAGCAATTTTTTTAGCTACAGCCACTTGGTTTAACACCTTTAGGGTTGTCCCCTCATCCCTCCTCCCCTAAGTGTTTTGACTTGTTCCTCTAAGGTGGAAACATGGGAGCTACTGCCTCCAGTGGGCATTTTTTCCTTTGCTCTGTCATCAATTTTTTGGGCTTGAGTGGTTCCCCTTTGAGACAAGTCATGACCTCCTAATGATTACTATGCATGATCATTTGGTTACCCTGCAAAGTCGTAGTTTGGTTTTCAATAACTTAAAGTATTTGATTCAAAATACTAGAATCAGAAACCATTTGGAAAATTGGAGCTTGCCCACTTTGGCTTGATTGCACCTTTAGGGATCATATCGAATGTCTTCTTCACCTGACCTTGTTATCACAACAACTTCTTCTCTCACTTTTTCGACATCGAAAACGACAGTCTCTTTTTCACTTATTGTTTTCATCATTGTGTGTGTGTCTCACCGAGCGTACCACTCTATTGTCCCCTTAATTTTGTGAAATGGTTAGGGGGACAATGCTTGAGTGTTTGAGAATTTGCCAAGAAATTAGGGTGTTTCTAAACCAAAAAATATAATGAAACTTTGATGAAACAAAGAATGCCCTAAAAAATCTCAACTTTTGTTAGAAAATTGAGGATGAACAAAGGGAAGAAAGTCACCAATTAGGTTGTTTTGCTTCTTTAAGAACAATAGCAAAATACAAAGATGAAAACAATGACAAAGAGTTTGGTGAGAACTTCACTAACTGAAGGCAGAGAAAATGAAAGTAAAAACAAAGGACTATTGAAGGGAAAATCTAGAATTCATGGTTCTATAGATGTTGATTTGTGTGTTGAGTTGGAGGTCCTTTTGACGTGTTCATCCTTGCCAATTTATAATGTCTCACTTGGTATTCTTAGGAACTGGAGGAATTGCATTCCATCCTTTGATTCCTAATCCAAATTACTTATTTCCTTTTGGGGAATTTAACTTCCCTTGGTCTATCCCTAATTTGCAGTGATTTGGTGTTGGCTTGCCTTATGTGGTTCATCTTGTTCCCCAAGGCAATATTTTCAAATTTTCCACTGCCTTAAAAATGGTTTCCTTGTTTATTCCATTGACAAGCCTTGCTCATCAAATCTTTCTTTAGTGGAGTGATTCTTGCAGATGAACCAATCTTAGTGTCATGACTCAAAATCGGGCTGAGATCGGCGTACAAGGCGAACTGTCTATGGAAGCCCGGCCCGTCTCACACAAGCCTCAAAGATCAGAACATACTACCCAAAACGTTTAATTATTATTTTAAAATGTTTAATGAACATTTATCATTTAACACATAAGTAGTAAAATAAATAATATAAACCAAATGCTTAATATATCCAAAATATATTATAAGTATAAAATCAGGTTATTGAATATCAAATACAAATGGCAATCCCGTAACCGTACAACATCCTGGTGTGGAGCTCTAACAATACAAAAGGAGAGCCGAACAAAAGAGCATCACTAACCAATAGATGCATCACTAGCAATCAAGATGTGGAACGGTTGCCAAAGACAAAATCTGTAAACCTGAGATATAGAAATCAACATAGACAGAAAATAAAGAGGGTTAGGGCCCAGTGAGGAATAACAAAGCTGACCGTCTTATACGTGCCTCTCAATGGCTGTTTTGAAAGCAGATCAAAACTACCATATGCAATATAGGTAAATAAATATATGAATAAATATATATGTATACACGCTAATACATAGTAGTGTTCAAAAATAATTTTCCAAAACATTCGTAAGTAAAGTAACCAGCAGGCACGAAAAACATATCAAATACAGTTTCAGAGTCAAAATAGATATTGTGAATATGGGACCATATCGAATGTGTGTATTTAGCACTAGAACATATGCGATGTGGACTCCGCCACTATTCACTAACACATCATGTGTTGGATCAGAACATATGGCTACCGACATCCTTGGTAGCTGGGATTTCTCAATACATTGGTATGCCAAAGGCTACTACTACCCGTAGCACGAGTGGCCCATATAAGAAAACCAAAATCTTGTTATACTATTACATAGTATGAAATCAAAGCATGCATTTAACATCAAATTCGTAATAAGATATATAATACATATATATCAGTTTCAAAACATAATAATGATTAATAAACACCTAACCAACTTATTAATTATTCAATCCTTAGATTAGTCCAATTTCAATTATATGTCGAGCACAACAAAAACAATAATATAAGTTTCGAGACACAACCTATGTGTCTGAAGCTTCTATTCACTCACCTGAAAATTCAAGCGCAAATTTCAGTCAAGGCCTACTCGTCGGTGGCTAGTCTAGCTGACAGGAACATAAAGCTGAACAAACAAGTATATATCAACAGATATATCATAGACAAATCGAAATGCGGTATTGTGGCAATACCAAATGTATGTTATGCAAATGCAAACTCTCAAGGTCCCAAAATTCCATATCGAATGATAATCTATCACTCTGGACCCAAATTCCAAAATCTACATAAAATTATAGTCTAGTCCCCAACTTGTATAAAATTACCATTTAGTCCCTATGACCTTGAAAACTTATGGGTTCGTCCCCAAACTTTTCAAAATTTACTATATGGTCCTCAAAGTATTTTAAATTAATATTTAAATCCTTCAATTTTCCTGAAATTGCATTTTAACTTTAATTCCTTAAAATCATAACTTTTGGCCAAACTTTCCAGAAATTATAATTTGATCCACCTACCAAATATCACATTTAGTCCTCACTTTTCAACCAATCACATCTCTTATTTTGTTCTTAATTTCCCAGAATTGAAACCGATAACCCAGAATCATTTGAACCCGTAAATTCCAATTTTTCATCCAACCAAAATCACTTCTTCTCATTCATCCACAAACCCAGAAATCAGTCCTCATCCTCAACCAAATTTCTAGAAACCTAAAGCCACTCAACAGTCCAACAAATCCATATTTAACCAACAAATGTTCAAGCAAAACTCACACGAACATTAACATTCAACCTATCCTCATGTTCTACCATCTTAACCCATCGAAATCCATCCAAAAGCAGCTCTAAAATCTACCTAGAATAATGAAAAAACGAAGCCAAACTCCGATCAACAGCAATGAACCAAAACAGAATTTCAAAGAAAATCATGATATTTGTAACAGAAAAATGAAGGAAGAATGCCTTGATATTTACCTCAATCTTGATGAAGAATGAAGCACAAAAATGGAGAGAGACTGAAGAGAACATGCTAGAGTGAAGAAATGAAGAAGAAACCAAAAGAAAACAAGTTGAAATATGCGATGGAAAATCAGAAGAAAATCAGAGTTGTTGGCAAGCATGGGCTGTGTTGACTTGAGGACACCAAGTAAAATGACGTCGTTTCTGGAAGAGATTGGCTGCCAGGAGAACAGACGACAAACAGAGCTCACGAACGACAGACACATCCAACCAAACGGCGCGTTATTTAGAGTGGTCTCCTCTCCTCCACAGACACGGATGACCACATCCCACGCGGACGACAGCTCTGGTAGTGCCAAACGACATGTAGCTTGACTCTCTCACGCAGACGACCTGTTGTTCCTTATTCATTACAATCTGATTTTAATTTCAATCTTTAACCAATTTCCACCTAATTAATCAACTCTAATCACTCCAAAGCTTCATTAATCACCCAATTAACATTTAAGACATCATTTTTAATTTTTCAACATTAAAAATTATTTTCTAAATTAGCTATAAAATAATCAAAATTAATTCAAAAATACCGGATATTACACTTAGCCTTCAAATATTTGGGCCAATCCCGCTTCACATAATTCGGCCTGGCCCATCTGATATGGACACAAATTATACCATAAACAAAATTATCATTATAAAAAAATACCTTTAATTAAAATATAAGGTTATCTTTGACTTGACTCCCTATTTTCAATTGAGATTTATTACTTCTATTTGTTCTCTATGTAGCAGTGTTATCTGTAAGTTTCGGTCCCAATAAGCAATGGCAATCCAAGCGGGGGTGAATTGGATTTTTAGCAAGTTAAAAATTTTGTTGAAAAAATTTTGCAAATTAAAACAAATATCAAAGTTCTTTTATACCAAAATCAAAGTTAAATAAGGAAGCAACTTAAAACTAAAGATCCAATCTACACACAACAATATAAATCAAATGCAAAAAAAAAGTAAAAAAGAGAGACTAAGGGAAAAGATGGCAAATTCGATTTATAGTGGTTCGGTAGTGCTTGACCTATGTCCACTCCTCTAGATCCCCTAGAGAACTTCAATCCACTGTCTCCCCTCTTCTGGGTGGAGGGAATTTGATGTATGCTAAATATACATATTAATTCAAGTATAAATCGATTGCATTTTGGTCCTAAATGTGTTTAATTGTGCAAGAATTTATTATCTTTCATGTTTATTATAGGATGAATGAATTGCGTCAAAATGAGATGGAAATGATGGAAAAATGATGCAAAGTGGTAAGGCCTTGAACCAACTCATGATTGGATGAAGAAATTGAAGGAAAAGAGGAGCAAATAGGTGCCATGGCGGCGGCAAGCAAAATTCTAAGGCAAAACTTGGCACCTAAAAATGGCACAAAAATGCAAACAGAAAGTGGCCACGGCCGTGGCACTATTGACCAGCTACTGTTCACGATACTATTCATCGACAAATATTGCCATGTTCGTGCCACTGTTCACCACGATCGTGACATCCTGTAGGTGACCCAAAAAGTGTTCGAATAAAGACAAAAAGAGTAGGACCAAAGCACATTCAAAGGGAATCTTTTGAAGAATATTCCTAAGGTTTATGAGGGACCAAGAGGGGTATAAATACACCTATTGTACATCATTTTGGGGCATCTTTGAAATCAAGAAACACTTCACCACAAAGCTTAGAGAGAGAAAGATGATTCAAGAAGAGAGAAAAATGGGGGTTCCTTAAATAGACCTATGGTCTTTGAAAGGAACCCCTCATCCTTTGTTTTCCATTTCTCATTTTAATTTTGGTGTTGTGGTTTTCATTTTAAGGTTAGTTTTCCTTTTATTTTCTTTAAAGCAATGGTAGTGTAGACCTTATGTTTGGATTTTGAGTTGTAAGCTTTGATGGATATTTTCTATATTTATGAATGGGTTTTGATTTTTAGTGCCTTATTTTCTATATCTAAAGTTTATTTTGAATGTTCCTTATGTTTCATATCTAGAGAATGCCTTGGATTTGATTTTATGACTTGCTTTGTTTGACTATTGTTGAGCTTGATCACCTTGATGGTAGTTGTGACAAGCCCAAATGAAGAATCAAAAGAAGAAGATTGGGTTAGGTCTACAAGCATAAAAATTGTATGGTTTTAGGATATAAATATACCTATGCCTACAAGTTGTTCGATGAAAATCCTCAAATGACTTAATGGGCCTAGGTGAGGCTGAAAGGACCCTCTTAGGAAATTTTAAGTATGACTTGAATTACCTTGAGAGAGGCATTGAGTTACTCTTGCGGAGAGAACACTCAATGCTGAAAACTTGTTCCATTGATTTAGTAAAAACGATATCTTTGCTTGTATCTCTATGATCCAAATGCATTTCCTTTGGTTTGTTTGTTGTTTTATTTTATGTTTTTAAAATCAAACCCATCACAACTCAAAATCTTGATTTTTATTACTTTCCTTTGTTTTTCAATCACTAACTAGTACTCGTTCTCATGGATTCGATAACCCTAGAGATACTCCCAAAGTAAAACTATATCAATTCTAGTACGCTTGTCTATGTTGAGTAGGAAGTACCAGAAAAATGGCCCTTGCTTCGTTATTCCAAACGGGGCTGTTATGTTGGATCAATTTTTTCCGGCTTGTTCTCTTGGATCCACTTCCTTTCTGGAATGCAAGAACGACATTCTTCCAACAACGAACTTTGACAATTGCCATGAAGAGCAGCTGCTCTCCTTGATTGTGTTTATAAAGTCCTATTCACGTATTGTCTAAGGGACATGACTCCGTGAATCTCCTACATTGTTTTCCACGTCGGTCGTTTCCTTCATGGATTCAATTTCCATGCTTGTTGTACGGCTGCTTCTGTTTCTCCGGTCCTGGAACAGATAACATAATGAAGAGCTTTTCAATCAATAACTGCTATATAATTATGTATTCTAGGGTAGGGGGGAAATCTTTTCAATCACAAGCTCTGATCAAACAATAACTATATAATTCAATGATAATCTGATTGAGACGTTCAACCTCACAGAAACAAATAAAAGGTTAAAGAAAAACAAAGGAATGGCCTCATTTTCAAAAGAAACTAAAACATGACAATACTGATGTCATGAAAATTTTTATGCTTCACGGAAAGCAATACACTCATTCCAGAAGCAAGATATTAGTTTTTATGCTTGAGAAAATATGATTTTCCTCTCACAAAGGAATGGCCTCATTTTCAAAAGAAACTAAAACATCAATATATCCTAGTAGTAAAAAAAAAAATTGCCTGTGTTGCAAATTGAATTTTTGACATTGTGCATGCTTAACATGTATCAGAGATTTGATGGCCGGGCTAAGTCATATAGCATTCCCTAACAATTTCTATGAAGTGATTATGGCATACTATAACGAGTGTGATGGTGTGCCCAACCTGGCATAAAGTACACTAAGATAACTTCCTAAAAAAAATGCCAAGGGAAATACAGGAAACTGGATGGTCTCATTGGGTTGTCTAAACGAGTAAATCCTACTAGCAGATGAAAACTGTTTAAAAGTTGCTCCATACCTTCATGATATCAAGGAGGGAAGATTACGCTCCCTTACTTGATATTGAGGATTGAGAACTAAGTTTCCTAATATTGAAATAAAAAACAAAACCAATATTCAAGTGGGATGCTGCAATGGAATGCAGAAAAGTGATCATACCTCACAAAAAGGGTATTCATCTGTTTCAAGCATCCGTACAACATGACTCATTTTAGGTCTTTTTTCTGAATCAGGATCAACACATTTAAGTGCAACCAAAAGAGCATGTTTTGAAGCTCGTGTTGTGGGTTTGACTTCAAGATTTGGATCCACAACTTCCTCTGCCCTTCTCGTCCCAACCATCATCTTTAGCCACTGAACAAGATTGACCTGATGTATGAATGTATCGTGCTTAGTAGCAACTCTTGTAGACAATTGTTATCTTACTTCATGACAAGTTCACAGGCATATCGCACGCTAGTGTGGAGACATTTCTAAACAAATTTAAACAATTCAATAGCTTCAGTACATCATTAGCAGGACGGCCATAGTCCACAGGATCTCTTCCTGTAACTGCTTCCAGCAGTAGGACACCAAAACTGTAAATGTCACTCTTTTCATTTAACAACCCAGTGTTAGCATATTCTGGTGCGACATAACTGCATTCCACAAAAATGTTAACCAATGTCACAAGGTACTGTTTAAATTATAGAACATAAAATTTTATGTTGGAATAGAAATATTTACTTACCCAAATGTACCCATAACCCTAGTTGTGATATGACTCCAAGGAGGTTGGCCAATCCAAAGTCAGAAACCTTGGCATTAAATTCATCATCAATTAAGATATTGCTAGACTTTATGTCCCGATGAACAACCTTAGGCTCAATTGCTTCATGCAAATAAGCAAGCCTGTAACAAATTTTTTTAGAGATAATTTTCAATGTTTTGCAAAATTAGAGAAAAACGGAAGAGCGAACTCAACTTTTTTTCTTATCACACCCAGAAAAAATGTTGAAATGAGCAAAAAAAAATCAAGATTGACAAGAAAAATTGATAGAGAGAGAGAGAGAGAGAGAGAGAGAGACAGACAGACAGACAGACAGAGAGGAGAGATGAACAGGTACAGGCAGGCTCCTAGAAGAAATTTGGTTATAATGCTGACCACATCTTGATATTTGCCCAGAATTCAATTGATAATTATTCATCTAATTACCAATTTAAACAACATAAGAGGGCATTTGATCATAATACATGAACATGAATTGATTAGACATGAACTTACGCCTTAGCAGTACCAAGAAGAACCTTCATACGAGCCTCCCAATTAAGTGAACCATGATGGCGCATTGCCCCCTGTAGCCACTGTTCTAAGTTGCCATTATTCACATATTCATACACAAGCATCCTGTGCATTGAACAACAAATAAGATTTTCCACCATAAATTTTAGACAGCAGAACTTCATCATCAAATGAAAAGAAAATTAATAAATAAATATCAAAGTCTAAACCTCACAATTAAGAATAGGATATGAACTACAAAATAATCACAAGGAACAGAGGAAACAATACGTAATTGATTAGTCGACAGTAAATGTCTTATGCCTGTGAACTCCTTCAATTCAATATCCAAGAAGCCGTACAAGATTCTTATGCCGAACATGACCTATAGCCTCCACTTCAACTCTAAATTCTTCCTCTGCTTGTCCCCTAAAATACAAACCATAAAAGAATATTAAATGACCATACAGGAGTGTCACTTTGCAGAGAGATTAGTCATTGGATTATCCTTACAGGTTGTTATGAAGCTTCTTCACTGCAACTTCAGTTCCATTAATTAGTTTACCCCGATAAACAATCCCATATCCACCCTCACCCAGCACATTCTCAGCTGCAAAACGGTTTGTAGCAAACTCAAGATCCCGTAGGGTAAACCAGTGGCCCCATCCAAGATGAGAAATTTCTGGCAAGCCAACTAATGGGGAAGCTGTTACTAGTCCACCATATGACATTGAAGACTGCTTCCGCACAGTCCCGGAGCTT
>CAODLS011078651.1:0-41482 GCA_948243855.1 Flueggea neowawraea | reverse complement strand
GGGTTTTAATTAGGAAGAGATTCCGGTTAATCAACCTAGTCGTTAGGCATTAGCTAACTCGAGAGAGAGGTTAATATACCTTAGGAATTTCCACGGTCCAATTGCCTGAATGATTGTTTGAATAACGAGTCCTTGTTACTTAATGCGGTCTAGGGAGATTCAACGTCTAGATACCATCTTCCCATCGTTCATTCTATCATTTAATTTGAGTTTGTTCTTGGTTAATTTATAGATTCGAAATCAATTAATTTATCGGCTAGATATTAGAGGAAGAGTGAGTATCTAATAATCGTAGTCTCTGTGTGATACGACACTCGGTACTCAAGGGTACACTTGCTATAGAAGATAGGTACACTTGCCTTAGTCTTTAGGTTTAAGCCTTTGACAACATCAAGTTTTTGGCGCCGTTGCCGGGGACTAGGATATTAGGAAAGCTAATACTTTGTTAATCTAGCCAATTTTTATTTTATTTTATTTTTTTAGTTCATTATGTTTGTTTATTTTGTCTTGTGTATTTATTTTTGTGCATTGTTTTTTTGTTTTCGCACTTCATTGTGCCTTTCTGTGTTTTATTTTGTCTGTCTGTTTGGGATTACGCTTTGGTTTGTTGTGTTGTTTCCTTAGGATTTTGTTAGTATATGACCAGAGAGAATTCTACTGGGTTAATCGAGGCAGATCCTGAGATTGAGAGGACAGCTCTTCAGAGCCTCAGAAACAGACTCCGACAGAGGGAAGAGGAGATTGATATGGAAAGGGGTACGATGGAGGGTAATGATTAAAACTAGAGAGAACAGCCTCCTGGCAGGGTTGTTTAGGAAAATTCAGCGTTTCAGCCGATGACTATGTCAGACTATGCTAGGCCAAATTTGATGGGGACCGAGTCTAGCATAGTGAGACCAGCGGTGGCGGCCAACAATTTTGAAATAAAGCTCAATGTTATTCAGATGGTGCAACAGTTGGTGCAGTTCGATGGGTTGCAAGACGAGGACCCGAATGCTCATCTGGCAAATTTTCTGGAGATTTACGATACATTCAAGATTAATGGTGCTTCGAGTGATGCAACAAGGGTAGGTCTATTTATGGTTACTCAAGTTTTTGATCATGGTGCTATTGAGATTCAAAGTTTGGAAACTAATAAAATTTTTGAGGTTAATGGTCATAGGCTTAAGCCTTTCTATGAGGGATTCGAATCACACATTGTAGAGGTAATTTACCTCGATGATCCCATTAGTTCAATCTATCAAATCATCCCTGTCCAGCTAAAACGATGTTAAAAAAACGCTCTTGGGAGGCAAACCAAGTTAATTTTTGCTCCAAGTTAATTTTTCTTTTCTTACTTAATTTTGTGCCTCACTTATTTCACTCTTTTTCCTTTTTTTACTTTTTAATTTAATTTATTTTTCATTCTTTGTTCTGATTTTGATTTTTCCTTCCAACAAATTGATCTTTTATGTGCTAGTATTCTTTCATCCAATGGGTTGTTTCATTATTTGGATGGATTTGTGTGCAATTTTTCACGTTTCCAGGTTGTAGTGGTATAGTTTTAACTGTAGAGAGGCACTGTGCACATTGAAGTTTCAATTTTGGGCTTCCAATTTAAGTTACACGGCACCTTTTCTGTGTTTCCATGCCTCCTTCTGACTGAAATGTGCATTTTGGCCTCATATGCGCGTGTCTGTAGAGCTCAAGTGTGAAACACACCGTTTTTAGCCAACTACAGCGCATATCTTTCTTCTTTGACTCTAACAGCGGTATTTTATTAAGTGGGAGGATTATTTTGGTCCAATAGAGAAAGAACATGCTCCCCTTTTTGTACCTAAATTCCCAATTGCAGTGGTCCCAAATCCTTAATTGACTTGTATTTTCTTTCCCTTTTTGTCTCTCTCAAACTCGACATATCAACCACACCATCTCAATCCACTGTCATTCTAATCCACTTGTACGACCCTATTCCACCATATTACCATGCCTACTCGACATAGCGACACTAGTTGGCTCTCCCAATTTCCCCAACCCCTTCCATTCGTTACCCCAGACACTGAAACCTCTACCTCCCATCACCGCTCCTCTCGTCTTCGACAACAACCCCGCCATGAGAGCCCTATTGTCCACTCTTCTCCTTCAGCAAGCCCGTCTCTTCTGTCAACCTCATCTGATGATGATTTTCCCTTTGGTTTCAAACCTTATGTACCCACCAGTCCTGAACTTAGTAAAGACGATGAACCTAAGCCATCACGTTGTGCTCAATGTCGTTAACTCCATCATGGTGTTGCTCATCTCGAACGATGCAACCTTGCCACTCTCAAAATTAATGTTGAGTATGGTGGGTTCATAGGCCATATGCCATGTCAAAAGCATGCACAAATATGTTCCAAAGTTGTTTGCCCCAGTAAGTACCTTCCCCTCGAGATTCTTAGTCACTTCCCAGGTACCAATGTTCGTTATACTAATCTTGTTATCCACCTCGGGTTAAACCAGATGTTTAATGTGATTTAGATTGAATTCAACTATATCTAGAATTTTTTACATCTTTGAATTCCATCTAAATCATAGTGTCATTAAGTTTCGGCTTATGGGTCAAGAGCATACATTTTCCATCACTGATTTTAACTTGTTATGTGGCTTCATTGATGCTGAGGATATTGGTATGCCTTACTAAGTTACTACTTGGTGTGACTATCCTCCCGAGTTTAATGAAACTTTAATGTATTAGGATTGGTCTGTTGATCCACAACCTTATAAGCCATGTCAGTCTAAAGCCACCACTTTGTGTGATCCTCATAAGTGTCTTTTTCATCGCATGCTAGCTTTCAATTTTTCAGGATGCAAGGACCCATGCTCCATCCTTACTAAACTTGAATTGTTTTTAATATGGTGTGGTGAACATGATTATAAGGTTAACATAGGCTATTTAATGTGCTTACAGTTTCAAAAAGTTGTAACTACTCCTATTAAGTTTATGTTTAATGGCCCTCCCATCACGTTTCTTGATGAAAGATCGTGTGGTTTAGATCCTTCTGCTGACCATGATATGGCCGAGATTTCTCCTGTAGAATTCTTGGATTTCGACACTTTGTGTAGGATGCAGATGGTCCACCATACTAATGACGGTTACCATTTCTTAGATGTCGAGGTCACTCTAGACCCTGCTACTACCAATGCCAGAATTATCAGCACCTGTGCTTCACATTTAAAGTGCTTGATGGATCTCACCAGTCATCGCTTACAGCATATGGAGGATGTCATTTACCATTTGTTCACTTGGCAAGGTTTCCAGCCTCCTCATCGGGCACTGTCAAATCCTTGATCAACCCCCAGAGAAGCTTTCTTTTCTCTCTACCCTTTTACCTAATATTGTTTTTAACATTACGGACAATGTTAGGTTTAAAGTGTGGGGAGGGGATTTGTTTGCATTTCATGTTATTTTTCATTTATTTGTGATGTCTAATTTTGTTTTTACCTCATTTCAGTGCATTTTATCACATTCTATTGCATCTTGTGTTTATGCCAATTTTCAGTATATTACTGCAAAGCCATGACATAACTTGTTATGTTGCATATAGACTTAGGTATGCATGAACACTGTGGTGCATTTGTTTTGTGTGTGAACTAATATTTGTTCAAAAGCTTTAATAATCCAGTTTTTTTTTTAAAAAAATTCTCATCACTTCATTAAATCCTTTTGAAAACCCATTCCAGTCAAAAACTTGGGTTTCTATGTGTGTTAAATTTAGGATAGAATAGCCCCATATAATAGATCTGAAGGAGTAGCAACTTCACATAGAACATTGTGCAAAATTTGAGACAAAAAGGGTACACATTCCACGTACTCTTATTTTCTTTATTGTATGAATTAGTTAACCTTAATAGTACATTGTTGGGGCTTGACATTAGATGTGTTTCGAAACCGCTTTTATTTTAGAATTGAGCCACTATGATGACAAGAGGCATGGTTTGTTTAACTCCTTATTTTATCATTTCTCTTTGTTTATCTACCTTGTCTAACTAATCCTTAGAAAACCCTATTTTAGCTTTGGATTTTTGTTTCTTTGTTTAAACCTGCTATTAACCAATTCCATTTTCTTTGTTAAACCTCTATCGTTGCACCCTGAGTTGAGAGTATTTATTAGGTAATACATGCCAAATTTCATCTTATTTGTTGATTTATGTACAATGGTTGAATTGCCACATTTTGGATATGATTTGAGCCTATGTTGTTAAATTCACAATGTTGCCCAGATTTTATATTTGTGTTGTGTTTATGTGAATGTTTTTAAAAAAAGAAAAAGAAAAAAAGAGAAAGAAAGAACGAACAAAATACTTGAAAAACAAAGGAATGGCAACGAGATTTAGGCAGAAAAAGTACTTGGTTTTGCATTTGGTCCATTTTGGATACATATATGAATTTGTGTTAAGAAACATCAACAATGTGTATTTATTTAGATTGACATGTGTTAGCTTATTTCACTCTTGTTTCTCTCAACTTGCTTCTTTGTTTACCCTTTTTGTTTAGCCACGTTACAAGCCTATAAAAGCCCTATTTGATTGGTGGATTGATTCATTCATGCTTTATTTTTGGTGAAGGTTCAATCGATTATCAAGCCTTTGAAAGAGCTATTATGGTTAGCTTGAGTGCAAACACTTGACCTTCAAATACCTTTGAGCGATTAAGTGACATCTGTGAGGATGTGGTTTTGCTACTCCCTAGGGGGCATTATCGGTATGGAGATGATCTTTTAGATTGTTAGATATCCTAGAGCCAGTTGTGTTTTTTCTTAAACATTCGGCACATGTTGATTTGGGTGAGACTGGATGTGGGAATGTAAAGGGTGATTTCAAGTTAGTTTTCTTGTTATCTTTGGATTATCATATGCTTGAGGACAAGAATGGATTAAGCGTGAGGAGATTTGTTAGTGTGCATTTTATGCATGTTTCCATTAGTATTTTAATATTTTTTTGCATGCATTATCATTTATATTTTTTGTTAGAATTGTTCCCTAATCCAATCATTAATGTACATTGTCATTCAATTTTTTAATAAAGAGGCATTTCGTTTCTATGAAATATAATTTATTTCATGAAAATAAAACTTCATGAATAGTTTATTCTTCCTTATGCCATTAAGTGTGTGACTTGATAGTAAAATGATAACGATAAAAGGAATTCTATTCTAAACTTCCTTAACTGATCATTATCATGGGAATGATAATGAATTTAGATTAGTATGTTGCTAAATAGATAATCACGTTTTATTGATTATGGATATGAGATATCAACTTAGAACATAGATACATGTTAGGGAACATGAATTGGACTGACCCGCTATGAAAGCACTTCATGGATTATTGTCACAAAGTAGCTTTCATGCAGTGGTGATATTTGAGTCCTCTAACTGAAACTCACTATTGACTCCTAAATGATAAATCGTATGTTTTGACTTAGTCAAATATTATCTATAATAGGGTAACAATAAAGGCTATGATTCGATATGTCATGAATCATGTAGAGGAGTTATAGTGAGAGTGATGGATTTGTTCCTCTTATGAAGAGTGATATCTCTTGGCCACTTGATGAGTATGATTGATGGAATGTATGCATACTCGAATGAATTGATAAAGGAGTTTATCAATGTCATTTGTTATATCAATCTACTTGAGATCAAGAAATACGTTAAGCAATATAAGGTTGACATGTGAACATGCCTTATGCTTAAATGAGATATCGTGAGACAAAATGACTAAATATTAGACTGTGAAAGGTTAACTTGGATCACTGAGATCCACTCAATTTTAGGTTGTCATAATGTATTACTAGATACCGCTTATGGACTATGAGCCAAAGATTTGCGACAAGGCTCATTGCCATTTTTGAGTGAGCCTATTGGGTCACACACTATAATGAATTGCATTGGTTGCAAAGGTTCTTTCTTATGGTGATTGGATTATTAAGATGATTAATTTGATTAATCAATAATAATTCAGAGTTTGGTAATTTATATCTTAAATATGATATAAGATATAATACATTAATGTAATGAGCTTTTATTATAAATTGCATCTTATTAAGTTGTGGACATATTATGATGTGTGACATAATAAATTCGTCCCATATGTTTTAATAAGAGAGTGATTTTTTTAATGATAGTGTATCATGTAATTAGAAGCCCAATAACATTAAAAAACCCTTGAAAATTCGGAATACATCACACCTCCTATTTTTTAGGAGTCTTTATTCTTGTATAACAAGGATGGGAAACTCAACACACTCATATTTTGTAGGATCCCTAATTAGTGCACATATTTAATTAGGAAGTACTTATTCTTGTGGGACAAGAAAGGATAACCATATTGCACCTATTTAGGGTTTTCCATATGCCTATAAATAGGAGAGGCTAGGCCAAATTTATTCCATGGCAAAGGCAAATCCGAATTTGTGAGTGCCACTTACAAAGAAAGAAAAATATTTTGTGAGCTTTAGAATAGAGATTCTAAAAGAAGTGCTAGTACACTCCACCGATCCAAGGTAAGTTCATTTGTGTGGATATCTCTAGATTCGTTCGCGCAAAGACAACGTGAGGTGAAAAGGTGATTCGAGTTTTGGGTACTAAGAGCTATACCAACGTCTCATAAGACCAAACGTTCAAGATTTGGATCTAAGGTAGATCTTCTAAATTTAATCATATATGTTGATGTGCATGGGTCCTTGGGGGAATTCAAGGCTTTTTTTTTTTTATTTTCACTGAAATATTTACTTACCAATGTCATAAACGAGCCGCGAATTCCAACAGTGGTATCAAAGACACTTGCACCATCAACATATACGATTCCTTTTATATGTGATATAAATTGATATGTTTGATCTATTCGGCCTTGTTATGATATTGTTGTTGAATTAATAACACTTGTTTAGGGTTTAATTTAGCAATATAAAATTGTTTTATATATTTAAAGGCCGAATGGAATGTTGAACTTACATAGGATGTTAAGATTCACTTAGAAAGCCGATTAGGTTTTGTATATGTGGATTCATGTATTAATGAGATTATAAATAAGTTGAATCATAATGTGATTATGAGATTCAGGTATTAATGATATTAATACATATTGGAGTTTTAAAAGTAGCATCTCGTTTCATGAGCAATGTAAATTATAAATATCTTTCGCAACCGGCTTGTAAAAACCGCTTATACACATCCAAACGTTTAATCAATATCGATTTTGATTATTATCATGATTGTAATTTTTTTGAATGATGATTCAAATATGCATGGTGCATGACATAGCCCAATTAACCCATGAGATTGGATTTAAGTTATGTAAGGGTTGGCCTTATGTGCCTATTTCGAATACAACATGAGTGTCGTTGTTGGCGAATGTGCCTATTTCTTTTAGAACAGGTTAGTGTATATATATATATATATTGTTTGTAAAATAATATGGAGGTCATTCGTTGCGATGAAGATTGAAGAACACCCTAGGTTAACCCTGATCTTTCACATTGGCTTGTGAAAAGATCGACTTAGATTTGGGTTTTTTCATGACACATTTACATTATGCTATAGATATACATGTGATGAATATATGCCATGATGAATGTATGTTTTATCCCACAAAACAAACAAACCTAATCCCTACAAATAGTAAGTCAAGAAAATGTCTTCCATAATCAATACCTGTCAAGGCTTTGTTCATTGGTGTTGTAGTTTCTGACTCCGCAGGGTGCACCCAGTTACCTTAGTGAGGCAATGGGTAGATAACGATTATCTACATTTTGGTTATGGTTTGACTTAACATGGCTATCAAAATGGTTTTGGGCCTAGGGCATAAAAGGAATTTAAATGTCGGGACATAAGATGTCAAAATCCCTAGAAATACAAGAGTTATATATGATATAATTGAAAAGAGTTTCTACCTAAATAGCTAAGGTTAAGGACTAGCTCAACTGACTTAACTTTGAGTGAAATATGGATTGTGTACCCACTACTTGTTTTAACTTTAGGGATGTTAAATTTAGTGGGAGTTTTTCAAAGACCTCTTATTACAACTTTGTATATTTTGTAAGTAGATTCAGTGGCAACAAACAACAACACATCAACCTTTACATTATGATAGATCATTGAGAAAGATAAAATTGGTTGGGACTAACTTCCTTGATTGATCTCGAAACTTAAGAAGAAAGGAAGAGGTATGTCCTAGATACAACAATTCCTAATGAACCCACTCAATGGCCCTTAAGCACAAAAGGATGAGAAGCATAAAAATGACACGACGGTTGTCACATGTATTGTGCTTGCTACTATGGTTACGAATTTGATTCGAAGCTATGGAAGCCATTAGCATAATGAGGCATCTCAATGAAATGTTCCAAGTGCAAGCCCGTTAAGAAAGGTTCTTGACAACCAAAGACTAATGATGTTCTTATGGTTCAAAAAGGAAAGGGAAAAGGCTAGGCTAAGCCAAAATGTGTTGGCAATGGCAAAGGGAAATCCAAGCCCAAGCCTAAGCCAAAATATAACCAAACCAAAAGAGGGAGTTTGTTTCCATTGCCATGAGACTGGACATTGGAAGAGAAAATTGCAAACTCTACTTGGAATAGATAAAGAAGAAGGGAAGTGAGACTTGTACTTTAGGTGTTTTTTGTTATAGAAATTGATATGTCTACTAACTCCTCATGGGTATTTGATACTGGATGTGGAGCTCAAAACAGATTGAGAAATAGTAGAACATTGATGAAAGGCGAAGTGGGCCTACGAGTGGGCAATAGAGCAAGAGTTGTTGCATTAGCCGTAGGAACTTATTGTTTGACTTTGCCTTATAATTATCAAATTGTTATTATGTTCATACTATAAGTAAGAACATCATTTTCATTTCTTGTTTAGACAATGATGGATTTCATTTTATTATTAAGAATAATAATCTTTCCATCTATTATGGGAACATATTTTATGGTATTGCTACCTTATCATTTGGTATCTATGTTTTAAAATTGGAACAAAGCAAGCACGTCTATAACATTAAGAAAATGTTAAAATCAAATGATTTAAACCAAACCTACTTCTGGCATTGTCGTTTGGTCTATGCAAGTGAGAAACGCATCTCAAAACTCTATAAAGATGGATTACTTGACTCATTTGATTTTGAATCATTTGACACATGTGAATCTTGCTTGTTAGGCAAAATGATGAAGAGTCATTTTACACACAAAGGTGAAATGGCCAATGATATATTAGGACTAATACATATTGATGTATGTGGACCTTTTAGTACAAGTGCTAGAGGAGGTTATTTGTACTTCATTACCTTCACTGATGATTTCAGTAGGTATGGATTTGTCTATCTTATGAGATACAAATATGAATCATTTGAAAAGTTCAAAGAATTCAAAAGTGAAGTACAAAACCAACTTGGCAAGAATATCAAAACACTTTGATCTGATCGTGGTAGAGAATATTTAAGCCAAGAGTTTCACAATCATCTTAAAGAGTGTGGGATTGTCTCACAACTTACTCCTCCCGGAACACCCCAATGGAATGGTGTTTCTGAAAGGAGAAATCAAACTCTATTGGATATGATTTGATCAGTGATGAGTCAAACGGATCTTCCAATCTCGTTTTGATGTTATGCCTTAAAAACTGTTGCATTCATACTTCACTGAATTTCATCTAAAGCGGTTAAGAAGACACCATATGAGATATGGAATAGTAAGAAGCCCATAATGTCTTTTCTTAAGATTTGGGGATGCGAAGCTATTATGAAATGACAAGTTTCAAAAAAATTAGCACATAAATATGATAAATGCATATTTGTGGGGTATCCAAAGGAAACAAGGGGATACTACTTCTATAATCGTTCTGAGAACAAAGTGTTTATTGCTCGAACCGGTGTCGTTTTAGAGGAGAAATTTATTTCCAAAGGAAATAGTGGCAGTAAAATACTCCTAGAGGAAATAAAAGAACCACAAATAGCCACTGAATATGAAACAGAGATTCAAGACGACTTACAAGGTGTTGTGGAGTCAAAATCTGTAACACAAGGCCCAAGAAGGTCTGGTAGGATTCGTCACAAGCCTGAGAGATATGAATTTCTCATAACTGACGATAAAGGAATTTTTCTTGTAGACCATAACGAGCCTACAACCTACCAAGAGGCAATTGTAGATTTAAATTCTGTAAGATGGCTTAAAGCCATGGATTCATAAATGCAATCAATGTATGACAACCAAGTTTGGAACTTGGTGGATCCACCTGATGGAGCCAAGTTCATTGATTGTAAATGGATTTACAAGACAAAAGCCGATGGGATCTTCAAGGAAAGACTTGTTGCAAAAAGGTTTCAAAAAACTCATGGTATTGACTATGACGAAACCTTTTTGGCAGTCGTCATGCTCAAATCCATTTGGATTCTTCTTGCCATAGCAGCATATTATGACTATGATATATGACAAATGGTTGTCTAAACAGCTTTCCTAAATGCAAATCTCCTTGAGGATGTGTACATAACACAACTCGAGGGTTTTGTCGATCCCAAGAATTCTAAAAGGGTATGCAAGCTTAAAAAATTCATTTATGGATTAAAGCAAGTGTTCAGAAGTTAGAATCTTCATTTTTATGAAGCAGTGAAAGAGTTTGGATTCATCAAGAACAAATATGAGCCTTGTGTATATGAAAAGGTTAGTGGGAGTGCAATAGTGTTCTTAGTGTTGTATGTTGATGACATCTTGATAATTGGAAATGACATTCCAACCTTGCAGAGTGTGAAGACTTGGTTTGGAAAGTGTTTCGCAATGAAAGACTTAGGTGAAGCCTGGCGTATCCTAAGGATACAAATCTATAGAGATAGATCTAAGAGGCTGATTAGACTAAGTCAAAGTGTGTACATTGATAAGGTGCTCAATAGGTTTAGCATGCTAAAATCCAAGAAAGGAATGACTCTCATGGTTCTTTGAAAACCATTGACTAAGGTTAGTTGTCCTACAAGCCAAAGATTACATGAGTAGGATTTCATATGCTTCTGCAATTGGATCTATCATGTATTTCATGACTATGTACACACCATGATGTCGTATTTACTCTAAGCATGACTAGAAGGTTCCAGTTTGATCCAAGTGAAAGTCATTGGACCGCAATCAAGAATATCCTTAAGTACTTGAGAAGAACTAAGGATGTTTTTTTGGTCTATGGAGGATAGGAAGGCAAACTAGTCCTAAGTGGTTACATTGATGCTGGATTTCAGTCTGACCTTTAGATCGCAATCTAGTTATGTGTTTTGTTTGAATAGAGGTTTAGTCAGTTAGAAAAGTTTCAAGCAAGACATTGTGGCCGATTCTACTATAGGGTCTGAGTATATAGGTGCGTCAGACATATCAAAGGAAGCTATTTGGCTCAAAAAAGTTCATTCATGGTTTGGATGTTGTCCCAAGCATCGCAAACCCAGTAGACTTGAATTGTGATAACAGCAGGACTGTTGCTCAAGCTAAGGAGCCCAGATCACAGAACCAAACACATACTTAGACGTTTCAGCTTATTCGAGAGATAGTCGAAAAAAGGAGACGTCAAGATATGAAAAGTTGAATTCAATGACAATGTGATTGATCCTTTGAAAAAGGCTCTACCAGAACCGAAACATGAAAGACACCTTAGGTCTTTAGGTATTAGGTTCGTTCTTGATTGAGACTAGTGCAAGTAGGAGATTGTTAGAATTGTGCCCTAGTTCAATCATTAATGTACATTCTCATTCAATTATTTAATAAAGAGGCATTTCATTTCTAGGAAATATTATATGTTTTATGAAGATAAAACTCCATGAATAGTTTATTCTTCCTTATGCCATCAAGTGTGTGACTTGATAGTAAAACCATAAGGATTAAAGGGATACTATTCCAAATCTCCCTAATCGATCATTATCATGGGAATAATAATGAATTAAGATTAGTATGTTGCTAAGTAGATAATCATGTTTTACTGATTATGGATATGAGATATCAACTTAGAACATAGATACATGTTGGGGATCATGCATTGGACTGGCCCGCTATGAAAGCACTTTATGGACTGTTGTCACAAAGTACCTTTCATTTAGTGGTGATATTTGAGTCATCTGAATGAAACTCACTATCGACTCCTACATGAGGAATCACATGTTTTGACTTAGTCAAACATTATCTATAACAGGGTAACAGTAAAGACTATGATTGGATATGTCATGAATAATGTAGAAGAGTTATAGTGAGAGTGATGGATTTGTTCCTCTTATGAAGAGTGGTATCTCTTGGCCACTTGATGAGTAGGATTGATGGAATGTATGCATACTCAAATGAATTGATAAAGGAGTTTATCAATTTCATTTGTTATATCATTCTACTTAACATCAAGAAATACGTTAAGCAATATAAAGTTGACATGTGACCATGCCTTATGCTTAAATGAGATATCATGAGACAAAATGACTAAATAGCAGACTGTGAAAGTTTAACTCGAATCACCAACATCCACTCGATTTTGGGTTGCCATAATGTATTACTAGATATCGCTTATGGACTTTGGACCAAAGGTTTGGGACAAGGCTCATTGCCATTTTCGAGTGGGCCTATTGGGTCACACACTATAATGAATTGGATTGGTTGCAAATGTTCTCTCTTGTGGTGACTGAATTATTAAGATGATTAATTTGATTAATCAATAATAATTCAGGGTTTTGTAATTTATATCTTAAATATCATATAAAATACAATCCATTAATGTAATGGACTTTTATTATAAATTGCATCTTATTAAATTGTGGACATATTATGATGTGTGACACAATAAATTCATCCCATATGTTTTAATAAGGGAGTAATTTATTTAATGATAGTGTATCATGTAATTAGAAGCCCAGTAACATTAAAAAACCCTTGAAAATTCGGAATATATCACACCTCCTATTTTTTAGGAGTATTTATTCTTGTATGACAAGGATGGAAAATTCAGAACTCCTATTTTGTAGGATCCCTAATTAGTGCACATATTAAATTCGGAAGTATTTATTCTTGTGGAACAAGAAAGGATAACCCTAGTGCACCTATTTAGGATTTTCCATATGCCTATAAATAGGAGAGACTAGGCCGAATTTATTCCATGGCAAAGGCAAAGCCGAATTTGTGAGTGCCACTTACAAGAGAGGAAATTATTTTGTGAGCTTCAAAATAGAGATTCTAAAGGAAGTGCTAGTACACTCAACCGATCCAAGGTAAGTTTGTTTGTGTGGATACCTCTAGACGCGTTCGCGTCAAAGCAACGTGTGCTCAAAAGGTGATTCGAGTTTTGGGTACTAAGAGCTACACCAACATCTCATAAGACCAAACGTTTAAGCTTTGGATCTAAGGTAGATCTTCTAAATTTAATCATATATGTTGATGTGCATGGGTCCTTGGAGGAATTCAAGGCTTAATTTTTTTATTTTCGTTGTAATATTTACTTATGAATGTCATAAATGAGTCGCGAATTCCAACATTTTTGTGTTTTTATGTTACTTTATGTTTAATTGTGTTTAGAGGTTAATTTGGTGGAAAAGTGGTTGGATTTGGAGTTGATTTATGCGAAGAATGGATTCTAATGATCGCTACAAGGCCTTGACGAGATGGAAACGCTTGTTCAGCACATGACGCATTGGCAGACATTAAAAGATCACGTGCCAGAGATATTTTAGACAACTGGAATGGGCAGAAACATGGCTATTGTGAAGGAATGTCTTGTGTCTTTTAACATGGTCAATTTAGGAAATTTTGGAACACAATTTACTAGGGTTATAAGTTGCTTTCAATATAAAAAGCAACAGTACTTGCAAAAATCAATTCTTCTGCAATTTTGGAATTAACAGCAACCTATTGTTTTTACGTTGTTCTTTACATTATGAGCAACTTATTTCTTTTCTAGTCAAGGTACAATCAAAGTCGATCTTTAATTAATCATGAGATTCGATTTTAATTGTTCTTTACTGTTTATGCATTTATTCCATTTCTTTTCTTGTATGATTAATTATCATTCTATTAATTGAATTGATGATGGCCACATTGATTTAGTTAATAGAATAATAACAACGAGTAATTCGTAATTGCATGTCTAACGTAAGTGGTAAGTTAATGTTGTTGTTGTGATAACGACCTTCGACTGTCATTAGCGGAATAGGATAATCTTGCTTAAATAAACTGCGGCTTCCGAGTTTGTTAGCTTATACAGGGTCTTTAGAATTCTTAATGCAACAGGTAAATTGAATTCTGTAAGGCGTCCTGAGAATTCTTTATTGGTTAGGAAAGTAGTTTGTAGGGCATCCTAAAACTATCGACTGGTTAGGCTTTCGTGATATTGATTGCTACCTTAATAATTCTGCATTCCTGTTTTATTTAATTACTTTATTCAATTGCTCTTTTTGCCTATTTTTTAAACCAAATCATATTTTCATTTTAATTGTTCTTTTCACAGTTAGATAGAATTTTTACCAGTCTTTGTAGATTCGACCCTGCTTGCCATTGTTTTCAATTGTTATTTATTGTAGGATCAAAGTAGGAATTTAATTTACTGGTTTCGACGCCCATCAGAGATCCAACGCCCGATGATTGGAGCATCGCCTTCTTGTATTAGGTTAAGCTTGGCGGCACACAACTATGAGTTCAAGAATATACATTATTGAAATTTTTCCATCTTTTAATGGATTCTGAGAGAGGATCCATTGACCTTCTTAAGGGAGTTTTACACTACTATCCAAACCTTTCCTCTACATAGATTGAATGAAAATGAGTTAAGAATGAGGTGTTTTCCATACACATTAAAGGATAAGGCAAAGACTTGGATCATTAACTTTTCGGAAGGTTCATTGGGTACTTAGGAGGAGATATTTGAAAAGTTCATGATGAAGTACTACTTCCCCATAAAAGACGGTGGAATTGCACAACAAAATTTGTTCTTTCTCTCAATTGGAAGGCGAGTCATTTCATGAGGCATGTGAAAGATTCTAGATCCTCTTAAGCCAATGTCCTCACCATCAATTTTCATTGGCTCTTCTCACACAATTTTTCTATGATGGGTGTTGATACCGCTGTAAAAGGCTATTTTGGAGACAAGACGACTGAGGAAGTTTATGATATATATGAGATGCTTGTTACCAACTCTCAACAAAAAGCGGTGAGAGGAAGAAGAGTGGGCATACATGAGGTAAACACATCCTCTTCTCCCAATTTGGCTTCTCAAATTAATGAATTGTCTAGGAAGTTGAATCTGTTAATTAGTAGATGAGCCAATGCTAGAGAACAATGTTCTTTTTATGGACTTATAGGCCATATTGATATGACTTGTGGGATGGCTCGATGAGTGGGTGTTGGATGCGAAGAAGTGAATTGTTTGGGGGGATTCCCAAATGTTCAACCTAGGAATGACCCATACTTAAACACATATAATCTGGGTTGGCGCAACCACCCCAATTTTCTTGGAAAGACCCCAATCCTAACTCACCTAGACTTATGGGATCTCTAGGATATCAGCCTAGGCCATCACCACCCTTTCAACAACAATCACCCCAACCATCACCCTAACAAGCCAACCAAGATAAAAAGCCACCCTTGGAAGATATGTTTATGCAATTTATTTCTAAAATGGAGGCTAGGGAAGCAAAGATTGAAGCTAGAGATGCCAAGGGGGATGAAGTTATACAAGCCCAATAATCCACTATCAAAAACCTTAATAGACAAGTGGGACACCTAGCTAAAACCTTATTGGATAGGGAGAAAGGAAAATTATCTAGCACATCTCAAGTTAATCCTAAGGAGTGTGTGATGACTATTACTTTGAGAAGTGGAAAGGAGCTTGAGGAGCCAAGTGTGGGGGAGCTAACTAGGAAGGAAAAGAAGAAGGACATTGTGGTGGAGAAACCTAACCATGACAAGGGTGCGGAGGAGAAAAATGGGCAAGAGAAAGATCTTCCTTCCAGCCATAAGGATGAGGTGTTTGGTACTTCCAATTCTATTTCCTCAACGGTTGAAGGCTCACACTAAAGAAAATGAATTTGAGAAGTTTTTGGAGATGTTTAGGAAGATTCAAATGAATATTCCCTTCCTATAGGCAATTGCTCATATGCCCCATTATGTAAATTTTTTAAAGGAGCTTGTCTCTAATAAGAAAAAGCTAGCAGAGTATATGACGATAGCTTTAAATGAAGAATGTAGTGCGCTATTACAAAGCAAGCTACCTCCAAATCTTAAGGATCCAGGGATCTTCAAGATTCCATGCTCAATCGGTGAGATCACTACCAATAACTCATTGTGTGATTTGGGAGCTTCGGTCAATCTCATGTCCGCCTTACTATTCAACAAGCTTGGGCTAGAAGGGCTTGCACTAACCACTATTTAACTACAACTTGCTGATCATTCAATCAAATATCCATTGGGAATTGTGGAGAACGTACTGGTAAAGGTTGGTAAGTTCTATTTTCCCGCTGATTTTTATATGATTGAGGTAGATAATTCCATTGACCTTTGTATTATATTTGGTAGACCATTATTAGCTATGGGGATAACCCTCATTAATGTGAGTCAAGGGAAGTTTACCTTTATGGTGGGGAGTGAAACACAAGATTTCCATATTTTTAATGATCTAAAGATGCCTTCATTGCAAGATTGTGATAAGGATGCTAGGAATATGGAGTTTTGTTGCATGTTAACCACAAACCCACACCACCACCCTTAGGTATTAAAGAGAAAAAAGGGGAACATAGATTATAACCAAAGGAACAAGCACGAGAGGATACCCAAGCGAGCAAACCAAGGGCTAAAGAGAAACCTAAGTCAAAAGGGGGGTTGAATGTTAAAGACAAACCTAAGAAAGAATGTGAGGATTCGTCATTAAGGGATGAGTTCTTTAAGGGGAAAAAGGTTCTATATTGTCCACCAAAAAATCACATTCTTTGGAACCCCAAAACTCCATAGTGTGGCCCATTTTCTATTTCTAAGATTCATCCTTGTGGTACCATTGGCATTATACTTAATGATCACAAACCAATTACAGTCTATGGCAATAGATTGAAACCAACAAAGGAGCCACCCATGAGGACTATTTGGCGGCCCAAATAGATCCAATCTTTACATTTGAAATGATGTTAAACTACCTCACATCTGCAAAGACGTTAAACTATGAGTATCTTTTAGTTTATGCTTTTGTGTTTTTGTTGCATTCAATGAAGGAGTGATGTATACCACTCTTTACATGATTACATGCCCTTTATTTATGATTGTGAAATTGTGTCCGCTAACTTTTCTTGTCTTATGCCTAAAATTAGAGTCGTGCATTCATGGAAAAAGCAAAAGCAAGCAAAGCAAAAAAATAGAGAAGCTTCATCAACCTTTTCCCTCTTTATTTTTATGTTTAATGTTGAAATTTGTACTTGTCCCCTTGTTCATTACTTTTGTTAGGAATAATCTGGCCTTACTTGGTTGAACATTGGGGTCAATGCTCAAAATAAATATGGGGGAAGGGTTTATTGATTGCTTGATCCTTAATTGCTTTATATTCCTTGCTTGTGTAATTTTGCTATAAAAGCTTGAATTGTGCGCAATTTTTTTTAGAATGCATCAAACTTGACAAGAATAGAGTTTGAATTGGATTTGTTGAAGGAATCTTGTAGTATTTAAGTATACTTTTAAGATGCTTAATTTAGGAGGCCTTGCTATTTGTTAATCTTTTAAACCAAACTTGGCATTCTTAGGTTACAAGGTTAAGAGTTCTTTTATCAACAACTTTAGTCTATTTAGTGGTGGCATGTTAATAATTTGAAAATCTTTGCTAATGATTTTACTTGAATGGATTAAATTGTGTAAGAGCGGGCTTGGTTTTACAAGTTGACAAGTACATGCATTAATGCTTAAATTTTAAGAAATACTTTTGAAGGTGAACCTAAACAAGGTAGAAGTGCATGTGATCCCCACATCAAGGTGGAAATGATAAGTATCGTCATTGATGAGTAAATAAGTGTAACCATAAGGATCCTTAATTCACTCACTATTTTCTAGCACCCAATGATAAAGTGAATGCGATGGAATCAAAATTAAATCTAATGAAGCACTTATGTTATAAATGAATAAAAATTCCAAACCTACTCACAACTAAGAAAATATGTGTGTTAATTTTATCTTTTACCATTGGAGAATATAAGCTTAGGAAATGCCAATAGGCTAGGGGATTTGATTCTTGAACTCTTGGAATTGTCACTTATCAAAGCCAATGTTTGGTTTATGAGATTAATGGATAGCATGGTGTCCTCTTTTGATCATGTTACTCGAATACTTGAATAGTGCAAGAATTTTTTGATTTGCTCAATTCATTTGGTGTCCTTACCCTAGCTTTGAAATTGGTTTGCTTGGGGACAAGAAAATGTGTAAGTGTGGGGGATTTTTATGGATGATAATTTTACATAGTTATTCAAGCAGTAACCAATAGCATTTTGGCCTTAAGTGTGCTTAATTATCCACGAATGTATTGTCTTTTCATTTTTTGTGTAGTGTAGATAAAATGCATAGATTGTTGATGAAATTTTATGAAAAATACATTATAAAGATGTTTTTAAATTTACAAGATCAATGGAAGAGAGCACGAGAAAAATTAACATAAAAGGAGCAACGTTCGTTGTCACATCCTGTGGTCATGAACATGATGGGAGGGTGTGTTCAGCAATCAAAAGTCCAACAAACTAGTGAGACATCACAGTCATGATGCTGACCATGACGCTGCAGTGAAGAGAGAGAAAATGACGCAAAAAGACAACTTTATGGGGACCAAAGGGCAACTTTGAGATTTCTCTTATAGGGTTTTTGTATCATGTTAAAGGGTATAAATACCCTCCTTATCACCCATTTGGGAGATCTTTTACATTACTTTTAGTTCTAGAAATTAGGATTTTTACATTTCAAGTAAAGTTTTTAATTTTTAAAGTAGATCAAGGAGAAGGAAGAGGAAATCAAAGACCTAAGGCAACTATATTTGGAATTCATCATCAAAGGTTCTTGGGTTTTATTTTCTTTGAATTTTTCTCTTTTGTATTTGAATATTTAGGATGTTTTTAATGGATATTAATGTTCTTATGTTTTATTTAACTATGCTAGCTTAAATATTTAGTTGGAGTGTAAAGATGTAGGCTAGGGATGATGATTTTACTATGCTATTGATTGGGCTTATTGTGTTTGTTAATGTTCTTTTTTTATTGCCTTGTTAGCCACTTAGGTTATAGTTCTAGCAAATTTAGTTAATGAATCGAGAGATAAAGACTAAATAAGGCTACAACCATTAAACTTGTGAGATTTATGATAGAGATATACCTATGTCTATTAGGTGTTCGATGAAATTCCCTAGAGACCTAAGGACCCTAACTAACTTAAGTGAGGTCAAAAGGACCCTCTTATTTAATATAGAAATGACTTATATGACATTGAAATAGGGTCCAACTAGTTTAGTAAAGAGAACACCCAATCCTTGATGCCTTTTCTTTAGATTAGCTAGATAGGAAGCCCTAGCCGAAATCTTGAAGCCCCAAAGCTTTTTTCTTATTTATTTTTACACTTTAGCTCCTAGTTTTTGTTCTCCTGCATTGTGCTTTCTTTTTATTACCCAAAAATACCAAAAACCAACCATGATTTCCCTTTCTTTTATTTTATTTTTTGAGCACAATTAATTTTTGCTTCTCAGAGGATTCGATACCCGAGGATACTCTTGAGTGTTAAAACTATGATGATCCTTGTGAACTTGTAAGGCATCATAAAAAAGAACTAAGAATTGATCGTTGGAAAAGAAGTAACATTGATAAATAACCCAAATGTTTCTAATGAAAAAACAAGGGATGCTAAGGAAGAACAATCATTTGTTGGTCCAGAGAAAACCAATTGTTGAAGTTGTTGCACCATTTTATAGACAACATGAAAAATCTATCTAAGTTTTGATAATTTATAGAATAAATGAAAAGTTAAGCAATGCACACTAATGAAGCCTTAACACACGTTATTAGTTTCCAACTCACACAGACTTAAGATCAAAATGGGAACTAGGCGTGCTAATGAACTACCAAGGTGCACTAATGACGTAACAATGTGCCTTAGCGAATACCCTGATGTTATGGAAATATTATGGACAACACTAAGGCACACATATCATAGAAGAACGTGTCGATATGCCAAATCAAATTATTCAGAGGAAGCAACTAGGCACGCTAATATATCTGAAGCGCGCACTATTGAAAATCAAAAAATCAATTAGGCATATAGAAGATGGACAACTAGCATAGCTGAAAACAAGAGCTTACTGGAATATTACTCTAATTCATTAAGGCGTGCTAACAAGGAATAAGGTATGTTATCGAAGATGTACTCTAAACTATCTTGGATACAACAAAGCATTAATGTTGGTAAGAACGTTGCTGGTATTAAGAATGTTCGGTGTTGAGTAAAGGTGTGACATTTGAAGACAACTCAATAACGCACGTTACAAGTCAACTGCATGCGTTGTCGAAGGACTACCCAAAAGCTGACAAAAGCAAGACGCTCCTCGGGAATTCAAATTTGAATATTCCCTTCATGCAAGAATGTGTCAGAATCAAAGATGTGATCTTTGAGATTGTTAAGGTGTGCAAAGGATTAGTGAGTTGTTTTAATGGTATGATCAATGCACGTTGAATAGTGATCAATGCACATAAAAGAATGAACAATGCACATGGACGATCACTAACGCACGTAGATGTTGATCCATATAAAATCGATACCATTGGAGTTCTTGCAATGCATGTAGACCTGCTATCAACATACGCATAACTCAAATGGAACAATCAATTAAGTGCGTAAGTAGACAACAACGTACGTTATTGACAGTGATGTCATTTCTGAATAGAATTTGTTTTATCTCCCAACGGTAACTTTGAAACTACAACAAATATATTCTTAAGAGTGGCTATAAATAGACATCCCAGATTAGAAGAGAAGCAAGAGATTCCATTGCTAAGAATTGCTATTCACTTTATTTCTCTACCTTTGTAACCCATTTGAGCTAGTTATTTGCAATCTTATTGTTGCGTTGGTGTGAGCCTTCTATTTGTTATACTTTTGGTTTAAATCTGTAATAAGCATGGTTGTTTGCTTAAGTAGATTGGTTTCCTTGTTGAGCCTTATGAAAAAAAGAGTGGTTGCTAGTGGGCCTTTGAAAACTAGAGTTTCAATTTGCTAGTTAATCCAGCTAAAACTATAGGTTTAGTTTGATTGTTTTGTCCTGGAAACAAGTGTGTAACAGTTTACTAGTTGAGCCCGCAAAAATTAGTGGTTTTGGTTTACTTGTTTTGTCCTTAAAACAAGGTGTAATGATTTGCTTGTGGAGCCCGCAAAAAAAACAAGAGGAGTTAGTCGATTCAAACTCTCTAGTGAGCTAGAGCAGTGGACGTAGGTCAAAAAGACCGAACCACTATAAATCTTAGGCTTTGTTTTCTCTTCCCTTACTCTCTCTTTACTCTCTTACTTATTTTGCATTTGAATTCAATTTATAATGTTGTGTGTTAGTTGGATCTTTAATTTTAACTAGCTTCTGCATTTGAATTTGATTTTAGTTTGAAAGAACTTGGTTATTTACCTTGTGTTTACAAAAAGGCTTCAACTTTCAACAAAGTTTTTAATTTGCTAAAAATCTAATTCAACCCCCTCTTGGATTGTCATTATACCTTGGGACTAAATCTTACAATTGGTATTAGAGATTGTACTCTTGATATTTCATTTTGGCTTAACATCCAAAGAGTTAAAGATCCCAAAAATGGCATTTTTTGATAGCATTTATAGATACGAAGGTTTAGCTATTAATAGGGATCATTTCTTTGATGGAAGTGATTACATCTACTGGAAAACAAGGATGAGTTGTTCCCACAATTAGAAAGTGTGGAAATATGGGATGTTGTTGAGGAAGGTCCATATGTGCCAACCAAGCTTGTAGATGGAACAAAAGTGAAGAAGCCAAAAGAGGAGTGCAATGACAATGACAAAAAGTTCATTTCTTACAGGCACAAATCAATGCACATTCTCTACTATTCAGTTTAACAAGATTCAACAATGTTCTATTCCTCAAGAAATTTGGAAAACTTTGAAGGTTGCTTATAAGGGAATAAGCCAAGTTAAAGAGAATAAAATATCTCTTCTTGTCCATAAATACAAGTTGTTCAAAATGGAGGAAGATTAATCCATTCAAGAAATGTTCGACCGCTTCAATGACATCCTCAATGGCATCAATTACCTTGGCAAATCTTGCAAAAATTCTGAAATTGTGAGAAAAATTCTAAGGGCTTTGCCAAAATCATGGGCATCCAAGAAAGATGCAATTTTAGAAGCCAATGATCTAAATTCTTTACCTTTGGAGGATTTAATTGGTTCTTTACTTACTCATGAAATGAGTATGAAAGAAGATGAAAAGAAGGAAGGCAAGAAGAAGAGGACAGATTTGGGCATCGCATTGAAAGCTTCAAAATACATTGAAAGCTCAAGCTCAAATGAAGATGATAATGAAGAGGTCGATTTTGAAGATGTCAAGTACCTTCCAAAGAAATTCCAAAAACTTCTTCACAAAGTGAAGTGTGCAAAAGAGAAAAGAAAAAGGAAAAACAAACTCAATTGCTATGAATGCAATAAATCGGGTCATGCTAAACTGGATTGCCCTTTTTTGAAGGAGCATAGCAGAAGGAGAAAAATAAGATCCATTGATGATGATTCAAGCTCTAATGATGATGATGAAGTTGGAGAAAATTGCTAGACAACCCATGCAAATGTGGTACCCTTTCCATACACTCAAACTCGTTCTTAATTTATTGAGTAAATATGCATTTTGAGTATTTTACATTTGGTATCCTTGCATATTTGAGTTGTGAGCATCACATGTTTTTCAATCAGTATATATTGAGTTTCTATCTCTCAAAGGGAGAGATATATTTTTACTAATATGCATGTTTTGAAACAACAAAGGGGGAGTTTTAATTCCAAAATCATTTCCTTGATAGATGCATTTGCTTAGGGGAGCTATAAATGTGTTGACTGATTGATTGTGCATAATTTATTTACTAATACGCCCGTTGAATAGTGATCAATACACATAGAAGAATGAACAATGCACGTAGACGATCACTAACGCAAGTAGATGTTGATCCACATAAAACTGAGACCAATGGAGTTCTTGCAATGCATGTAGACCTGTTATCAACACACGCATAACTCAGATGGAATAATCAACTACGCACGTAACTAGAGAACAACGCACGTTAGCAACAGTGACGTCATTTCTAAATATAATTTGTTTTATCTCTCAATGGCTATTTGAGACTCCAACGGCTATATTCTTAGGAGTGGCTACAAATAGATGTAACGGGTTAGAAGAGAAGCAAGACATACCATTGGTAAGAATTGCCATTCATTTTATTTCTCTTCTCTACCTTTGTAACCCATTTGAGCTAGTTATTTGCAATCTTATTATTGGGTTGGTGTGAGCCTTAAATATGTTATACCTTTGGGGTTAAAGCTGTAAAAAGCAAGGTTGTTTGCTTGGGTATTTCTTTCCTTATTAAGCCTTGTAAAAACAAGAGTGGTTGCTAGCGGACCTTAAAAAACTAGAGTTTTGTTTGCTTGTTAATCCTGCAAAAATTAGAGGTTTGGTTTGCTTGTTTTCTCCTAAAAACAAGTGTGTAACGGTTTGCTAGTTGAGCCTGCAAAAACTAGTGGTTTTGGCTTACATGTTCTATCCTTAAAACAAGGTGTAACGGTTTGCTTGTTGAGCCCGCAAAAAATAAGTATGTAAATGGTTTACCTCCACCCGCAAGTGAGGAGTTAGTGGATTGAAACTCTCTAGTGAGCTAAAGGAGTGGACATAGGTCAAGGAGGATAGAACCACTATAAATCTTGGGCTTTGTTTTCTCTTCCCTTACTCTCTCTTTACTCTCTGACTTGTTTTGTATTTGAATTCAATTTATAATATTGTGTGTGAATTGGATCTTTAATTTTAAGTAGCTTCCGCATTTGACTTTGATTTTAGTTTGAAAGAACTTGGTTATTTATCTTGAGTTTGCAAAAAGACTTTCAACTTTCAACAAAGTTTTAATTTGCTAAAAATCTAATTCACCCCCTCTTGTATTGTCATTATACATTGGGAATGAATCTTACAGAAGCAGGATCAATCGATTGATGGAGAACACAACTTTTTTATCGGTTCCCCACAGACGACATCAACTTTTTTTTTATTTGTTCAAATCCATCAAACAAACAAAGTTGAAGGTTGAGGTTTTTGCCTTCGATATCACTTCTATGCTCAAATCAGTCTCATGACAGAGTTTATATATCATACTTCTAAATGAAAATGATGGTTCCATTTATGGAACCTTGGTAGGTGAAGATTAGATATCCTCTTTAAATTTCAAATATGGATCAGATGGCATACCTGCTATATCCCATGTACAAAAGAAATCACATTCATTTGATATTGAAATTAGTAGCACCTGATAGCAGCACAACTTAAGCTTCATAGGTTTACAGTCCTGTGTTAAGTTCAATTTTGATGATGATGAATGCAAAACATCCATGAAAGAAGTTCAAAGTTGCAGACTTACTGATATCTGGAAATAGGGCATGTTAATACATGCATTGTTAGTTGCTACGCACGTAGAAGAGCCTACAAGGCACGTTGATGTAAAGCATATGCTACTGGAAATTATTCTTACACATCAATGCACGTTGTATATGGTGCTACGCACGTTGATGAGAGCTCAGAATGTTGAGAAGAAAATGTGCAAGAGTTCAACGCGCGCAGATGAAGGTGCTACGTTGTGAGCTTTGAAGAACAAAGCTCTACAAACGTAAAATAGGAAGAGCAACACACGTAGACGAATATGAAACTTGACTAAAATAAAGCCAAATTTCATTGCAGTGTGTCAGAAGTTTAAAAAGGAATATTATCTGATATAGATTTAGATAGTGTCAGGAAAGCACAGAAAGTCACGCACATGGCAAAGCATGCTATGCTGTTAGACGAGATGAGCTAGACTAACTGAAAAAGCCAAGATGCTCCTTGGAAATTCAAATTCAAATATTCCTTGACAAGTGCTGACACTTGTGCATATCAGAAGCACAATCTTGAACATCTATGCACACAGCACAAAGTGCAACGCACGTAGCAAGCCATTGGGTAAAAACTACATATTCTGAAGTTCAGAGTAATGCACGTAGAACGTGGCTCAGTGCATGCAAAACTCAATATCAATGCACATAGATGTTGATCCACATAAAACTGAAACCATTAGAGTTCCTGCAATGCACGTAGAACTCAAGTGGAACAAGATACTACGAACGTAGATTGTGGCTATGCACATCGAAGACAGTAAATTCATTTCTGGATAGTATTTGTTTTATCTTACAACGGCTACTTTGAGGCTCCAACAGCTATATTTTGAAGAGTAGCTATAAATAGATGTCTCATAATAGAAGAGAAATAAGATATACCTTTGCTAAGACTTTCTATTCATTCTATCTCTCTTCTCTACCTTTATAACCCATATTGAGCCATTTACTTGCTATCATATTTTGGGTTTGTGTGATTTTTAATCTGTTATACCTTTGGTGTTAAATCTTGTAACAAACAAGGTTATTTGCTTGAGGTAAATAGGTTTCCTTGTTGAGCCTTATAAAAAACAAGAGTGGTTGCTAGTGAACCTTAGAAAACTAGTGAAACAGTTTGCTAATTAAGCCCGCAAAAACTAGTGGTTCGGTTTTCTAGTTAATCTCACAAAAACTAGAGGTGTGGTTTTCTTGTTTTGTACTTAAAACAAGTGGTAACGGTTTGCTAGTTGAGCCCACAAAAACTAGTGGTTTGGTTTTCCTATTTTGTCCTTAAAACAATGTGTAACGGTTTGCTTGTAAATCTCGCAAAAATACGTTGTTGTAAATGGTTTCCCTCTGCCCACAAAGTGAGGAGTTAGTGGATTCAAACTCTCTAGTGAGCTAGAGGAGTGGACATAGGTTAAGGAGGACCGAACCACTATAAATATCGGGCTTTGATTTCTCTCTTTCTTAATCTCATTTACTTTGCCTTACATTTGTATTATCTTGATTGTAAATTGGTTGTTTTATTGCTTCCGAGTTTTAACTTTGATTTTAGTTTGAAAGAAATTTGTTATTTATTTTAGTTTGCAAAAGATCTTCAACAAAGTTTTCAAACTTATTAAAAATCTAATTCACCTCCCTCTTGGATTGCCATTCTATTTTTATTGGACCAACTATTTCATTTACATCTTGTTTGTGCCTAATTCATAAACTCCTATGGACTTGACCAATTAAGCTAAACCTATGTAGGTTTGTTAGACCTAGGCCAAGCTACATCAATATGTTATTTATTTTTTAGGTTAATTCAATAAATTTACATGATGAGGTAAGTGTACACTACTAGACATAGCTACTGTTCAGAACCATCGGTTTTAGTTCAATGAAATGGTTAAACCGAAATCGAACTGCCATGCCAATTTTGGACGATTTTGGTTGGGTTCTAGTTCGTCTGGTTTAGTTTACAGTTCCAGTTTGACAATTAAAAAGTTTCAATTGAATTTTTTAAAATATAAATTAATAAAATAATGCTGCCATCGATTTTGGTTCTAGGTTTGGTTTGGTTCCGGTTTTCATATTGTAAAATGTAAATATAGATTTTGTCTACTTAATTTTAAATAAAAAATACAAATAAAAATTTAAGAAATATGAGTAATAATTTAATTTTAAAATAATTAACAAAAGTAATTAATTTTTAAAATAAAAAAGGAAACTTTTGAAAAACAAGGGCTAGGTAAATTAAAAAACGTTTGTTTTTTGGTTTGAATTGGTTGTTAAGCGATGGTTAAATCGGTCAGTTCGAACCAGTGGTTCCACAGTTTTTAGGAAGGTTGAATTGGAACCAGCCCGATTATTGATGGTTTCAGCGTTATCTGGTTCCAATTCTGATTTTGGTTCTTGCCAATTTGGTTCTAGTAAGAATTGTCTGTCTGGTTCACATTTGGCCATCTCTAGTGTATATTCCAACAATAGGATAAGAATAGAACAATAATTTTTGTTACTTGTGCACATATAGGTAAAGAGTAGGACTAATGTATGGATAACTCTACCTATGTCATCTTTTAGGTTAAAGCCACTGCAATGGTCTTTGCATTCTCAAAGTTTCATGATTTGGGAGAAAATTCTATAGGCGGTCACTTAAGTTTGCACTAAATGCAACAAGGTTATTTTGTTTTTTGGGTTTTCATCATAAGGTCATTATGATTTGCCTTTTTGTCCCAGATGGTCACTCTGGTCATTCTTTTCAGAGACTCAGTGTCATGACCCGTTTTTGGACCGTGACCGGCGTACAAGATAGACCGTCTGTGGAAGCCCAGTCCATCCCGTACAAGCCTTAGAGTACTCAGAAATCCTATCCAATTATTCTTTTTAATAATTATCCAATATAACAACCATTCAGATTTTATAAATTTTAACTAAATTGTTATAAATTCAAAATAATAAGAATATAAATATATATATGTATACTCATACATTCAAATTAATTATACAAATAAAATTAAATGGTGAAACCCAAATAGTAGACCCTAAACTCTCGGTGTGGAGCACCTAACCAAACATACCACTTGAAACCCGATCAAAGGGTTACCACTACTACTCGACGACTCCAATAAGCACGGCAGCTGAATCACCTGAAAAATGTTAAGGGGAGGGGGTGATAAAACTCAGTGAGGAATGACGCTCCATAATGCCTCTAGGACCTCATATAAACTATTTTGAAAACCTTTCGAAAACTTTCACATGCAACATATACAAGTATATGTATGTACACTCGTATACGTACTAGTATAGTTCGAAAATATTTCAGAAAATACTTCACAACCAGAGCAGACAACATGCAGTCAGACAGAATTTGTAATAACAGAGAAGCAAATAACGCATGCAGCATATTATACTATTTCATCTTATCCAGACTATACAAAATCTTATACATAAATATTTTATTAATATTTATTCAGAATTTTATACAGATCTGATAATCACTGATCATACAACCGTATTATATTGGTACTGCACTGGCCAAATCAGATCTCTAATACAGAATCAGCAACCTCAAGAGCCTCAATGGAGCTCAACTCAAGAGGGTCAAATAGCTGACAACCTTAGGGTGCCTAAATAGTACTCAGCACTCGAAGGGTCTCAGAGCTGTGACAAACAGACAAAGCTAATCAAATGGTACACCCGCGAGCATTGCAGTCCTTGGGCTCTAGCAAAATATACCCCGCCAGTCATCAGTACAATATACTATAGGCGAATGAACAATAACACAGACTCAACAGATATATTATAGCTCGTATAATATAATAGCACATAATAGCCACTATGACATATAATATCATACAGAGGCTCATAGGCATATCATAGTATAGTAAACAGACAATAGCCACTATGGCATATAATATCAGACATAGGCCCATATGCATTGTATAGTATGGCAACAGAGTATACATATACAGAGTATATAGTAGAGGTGGATAGGGGCAAGATCAAATAGATAACAGAAGGGGGACAGAGCCACCCTATCAGAATCAAACAGAGCATGTGGTAGGCCGGACGCATGACTACTATATTACCCTGGTAACTGGGCCTTGACAGAGCATTGGTATACCAAAGGCTACGCTACCTCGTAGCTAGGTGTCCCTAATCCTAATATATATATATAGCAGACGATATACATAGTAGAAGTCATTTACAGAGGGTATGTACGTAATTTTACATACATCATATATATATATATATTATTATTATGTAACGTATTATGACATTTTAATTATCAGACGTAGTGCAAATTATTTAACAGACAGATATCATATTATCACGATATTTTAAATTATCATACGGTCATACAAAAATATATAACAGACAATCATGCAACATAGTTCATTTTCAGATAATATATGTAATTATTATTACATATCAGATTCAAATTCTAGGTGTAGTTATTAATCACACAAACCAATTATTAATAGTCAGACCGTTATTAAATCAAATTTCAGATTTATACCAGAGATATCAAAAATATATAATTTCAGAAGACACAGCTTATGTGTCTGAAGTTGACATCGCACTCACCTGGACATCGAGCCAGTACTCCGAATCATAGCCACTAGTGATGGTTGGTCGCCTCAAAGACCAAACAGAGCTGATAGAGAAACAGAGTACAATAGACTCAGACATGGTAACTGTGGCATTACAGAATACATATTTAATGCAAATGCAGACTCAGGCGCTATCGATGTGAGAAATTCTATTTTAATCAAAGATCTAACACTCACGACCCAAAAATCCAAATCTATGTAAAATTACGAATTGGTCCCAACTTTCGTAAAATTACACTTTAGTCCCCGGACCTCGTAAAATTAAAAACTAGTCCATCAAGTTCGAGAATATATCAACGACTATTCCAAGTAGTCAGAATTTTCAAAAGAGCTCTCGAACTCTACGAATTTACGATTCTAGCTTAATTTCTCAAAATTATAAAATTAGACTTTAATTCCCCAAAATTACAAATATGCTCCAAACTTTCCAAAATTTCAAATGTAACTCTCAAGTTTCTACAATTACAAATCTGGATCCAAGTTTTCAGAATTTACAAATCTGGGTGTCAACTTCCCAAAATTATGAAAATATCAATGTCAAAACTTTATTCTAAAAAATGCCGACTTTCGATTCGGCCGACAAAAAATCGAAACCAAATATATCTATGGGTTCACCTTAACCTCAGGAACATTAATCCATCAACAATTTTCTCAAACAAACAACCAAATCATCAGAAATTAACCAAACCCAAATCTAACCCTTGCCATTCAAAGAACTCATCATTTCTTCTGATTTCAAGTTAGAATTATATTAATCTAACCTCCAACAAACATAATCTAACATCCTATGACATCCGTTTCAACAGAATCATGCAAAATTCGAAACCCATTTCATTTTCGGGCAAAAACCTAATTCAGAAATTAAATGCATGAAATGAATGAAAGGAAGAGATTAGAACTGAAATCTTACCTCCAGAGATGTTTAGGAACACTGGGCAAGCAATGAGAAGCAGAGAGAATCGATCAGAGAGAGTGAGAGTGTGAAAAATGAAAGTTTCAGACGAAATGGTCGGGGTTCGGATATATATAAAAATTGGAGGCTCATGTACGTGAATCTAAGGTTAAAGTACGTTAGGAGGACCTCACGTACGTTAACGAGTCAAAAATCATGTTCTGGAACTGAAAATTCCGACCTGACGTACGTCACTGTTCATCTCACGTACGTGAATCATATGAAAAACCCAGCACACGTACGTCAATCGTTGAAAACACATATTCTGCAAAAACAGTGCCTTACGTACGTTAGCCTAAAGCTTACGTACGTTAGGCTATTCTAACGTGCGTTATTCTTTTACCTACGCACGTTAGATGCCTGATTTCTCCTTTCTTGACTTCTCTTGTTACCGAACTCGTCCATAATTATTTCCAACACTTAACAACATCCAACCTAACATGATTTCATCATAAACATCATATAACAACCACTGGTATTCCCAAAATTCCTCCATGTCATATTCGAAAACTATATGGATCATAATTGGAAAGTACAGGATATTACACCCAGGCTGGAAAGTCCATGTGGCATGATTATGCATTCCAAAATGAAGACATGTCGGCATGCACACTTTAGCACGTTTAATACTCCCTTCGTCCCATAATTATAGGCAACTTTCTTTTTTCACACAGATTAAGAAAATTTAGTTAGATTAGTTAAAAACTTTAATTTTGTAGAATTTTTCAAAATATGCCCCCTATATTATAAAGAGTTTTTTTGAGTTTTAATTAATGGGATTACCTTGGGAACTCAAAATATTTTTGAAAAACAACATATAATTTAAATACTTTGGGTTATGTTCAAGAAATTTAATTAGTAGTAATAAATAGTTGAACAAAAAAGTTAGAATTAATTTAATAAAAAAATAAAGTAAATAAGGTTAATTTGGTCTAATGTCCTCTAATTACTAATTTAAAAAAAAAACTAGTCTATATTTTAGGACAAACAAAAATGACAAAATGGTCTATATTTATGGACGAGGAGAGTATATAAAAGACAAGAAAATGAAAAAGCAAACCAATTCATCCAAAACTCAGGACCAACAGTAAAGTCAAACCGAAACCCCCATTCTTGCCATTTTCTTCTCGGAAAAACATAACCCAGAAGAATTTCACAAACCCATACCCTAGAAATCCACCCCCTAAAATCATCCTTTCATAAACCTACCACTGGATCAAACTCCTCACAATAAACTCTTAATCCTTCCCCAAACTCACAACTGAAAACCACTTCCTCGTCTAACTTGGCTCTTTCTAATCCCTCTATCATCTTCCTTTCCTTCCTCTGCCCTCAAAAGCAGACATGAAGAGATCACCTTTTAGTTTACCAGCCCTTCGAACGAGAGTGAGAAAGAGAGAAGAAATCTAGAGCTTTTTTATGCTTTGTTTTCTTCTGATTTTTATGAAATCAATTGGTTTTCATTCAAATCTTTCTTCTCCTTTCTTCAATCTTTCTTTTAATTGGCCCTTAAATATTATTCATTCAAGACTGCTAAAAAAATACAAACAAAACCCAACTTCCAATATGCTTTTGGACGAAACCATGAGAGACCCAGGTGATGGTGGCATCCAATATAGATGGGGCTTTTGACGAAAAAGGAGTCCTGATAGAGATTGACGCCATTGAAGACAATGAAGGGGTGGCAACTTAGAATAGGGTCGAGTTATGTTAAGGAGTTAGGGTTGGGATGCGGCTGTGATTTGCAATGAGGAGATTACTGCCAACCATAGTGAAGAGAAAGAAGAGTGAGAGAAAGCAATGAAATAAAACCCAACTTTGTTAGAGTGAGTGAGAAGAAAAGTGAATGTGGGAAAGAGAGAATAGAAGGGAATGGATATTTGAAGTTTGTGAAAATAATTTCTAAGTCCTCATGTTTACCTATATTAATAACTTTGTCGTCGTGCTTTTAGTGAAAGACAATAAATTCTTAAAGTTTAAACCTGATTACACTTTAATTTTTTTATTAATGGTCTGACAATATTTTGTTAGAAAAATGACGACGTGTCTAATTAAATCACATAAAATGAAAATTTTATGACTATTTTACCCCTTCGTGTATATTTTCTTTCTCTTTCTACAAATTCACATTCTCAATTGTAAAAACAACTCAAATTGTCTCCACCAAGCAAATAAAAATTAAAAATAAGCCTCTAAGAATTTAATTGAACAGATAAAGAGCAATTAAATTGAAGATAAAAAATCTCAATGGCATTAATTTGCACTAATCAATTCAAAAAATAGAACATGTACAACAATGAACACACCTAGAAAATAACATTATCTATGAAATTACACATATACAATCTTTGAACTTACACATCTCGTATTAATGAATTCCATTACCAACACAATCTGTAAAACATTCACCGATAAAAGGAAACACCCAGGAAATATTTTAATTCAAACCAATTATCCATAGAATAAGCGAAAGGGCAATACGGTAGAAGGTTACCCAACCCGTTCTCTATATCCAGTTCATTTTCCTCAACCTCCCACTGTTCCCCACTCTGTCAATTGCTACCGATTCCGAATGTTGCTCCATCAATATTTTATCACCATTTCTAGAATACAACAACAACAACAACCAAATAGTAAAACATACAAACTACACGAACAACATATCAACGCGCACCGCGAAGTGCTAGAATTACCAAAATTCAGAAATCTCCTTATCTGTGTTTTGATGCAAGAGAGAGATGAGTTGCTAAGAGAGTCGAGAAAGAGAGGTCACAATAGATGAGAGAGAAGAGATCATATGAGAAAATTGAGAGAGGAGAGAAGAGAGATCGAAAGGTGAGAGAGGAGAGTTTTTTTTTTTGTTTTTGCTATGGAGAGGAGAGATTGAAGAACGACACCTTTGTAAGGTTGGTTTTGTTTAGAGCTTGACAAAGAAGAGATCAAAAGGAGGAGATGAGAGTGACGACCCACTTGTTAGTGAGAGGTGAGTGGAAAGGTTTAGGGTTTGATAGGTGAGTCCAAAGAATGGCTTGATGGTTCGACTTGATTGGTTCGGCTTAGTTAGGGAGGGTTGAAGGGCAATATATATATATATATATATATATATTGGTTGGGTTGATTGATTTGGTTCGGTTTGACTAAATTTTGGTTCAATTTGGAGGTTTTTTTGCTCAGATAAGAGATGAAAGGAGACAAGAGAAATCTTATTAAGAGAAAGAGAAGAAGGAGAAATCAAAATTAAAAATGAAGATTGGATTGTGATTTTTCATTTGTAAGGAAATATGTTGGCCCAAATAGCAAATCAAGAGGAGAGGTAAATTGGTTTCTTAAAAAAATAAAATTAGATTAGTGTACTATTAATAAAAACTAAAATTAATCATGCAAGGCAATAATATAAGCACATATAATAAAATGTAATGAACTTAAGGAAAGAGAAAAAATGAGTCTGAGATTTATAGTGGTTCTGCTAAACTAAGTCTACATCCACTCCCCAAGTATCCACTTGAGAGTTTTCTTCAATATCTCCTTCTTGGAAATAATACAACCATTTGCTTTACGGAACAAGCTCCCTAATACACTTTCAAGTTTCATGAGTGCTTGAAAACTTTTGCAACTTTTCTAAACTTCACAGGTGTTAGAATACAACCTTTCTAACTTCAAGGATGTTCTGAGACAATTTTAGAAACATGTAAAAACTCTAGGGGCACAATGTAAACCAGTCATTCAAAAGTAGTTTTAGTTTGATAGAGATTATCCGAAATTACCTTTTATGATGATGAATTAATTAAACATCTAATAATATACACACACCTCACTTTTCAAGGAACAAATTTATGAATCAATTCTAGTAAAAAAAAGTGAATCATATATTAGTAATTTATGAATCTCACTGAAAACACATATCAGAAAGTCATCAAAGGTTAATTAAGAAGCAGTAAATGTCAATAGAATATCCCATGAAAACCGTACTCACAAATCCTTATATTCTAATTAAGAAGCAATAAATGTCAATAGAATATCTAGTGAAAGGCTCTAGGGTTTAAAATAGACTATGGTGAACGATCACGATTAATTGAGGGTTTCTTTTTCTAAAATCTTTTATGATTAATTATAAACTAGTCATGTTTTTTTTAAAACCTAAAACATTATAACAGCACCAAAATTTTATTTTAATATTGTTAATTTCATAAGAAATATGAATTGATTAAATATAGTATACTACTATACTTACAATATTGTGAGTAATAATTTTTTTTATAGAAAATAAATTTATAGCAATTTTTAATGATAATGCAAGTATAAATAGAATAATCACATCTAATAAAAAAATATATAATCAATATATATCCTACATTGGTTCAATGTATTCAAACACATTCTAAATGTAAAACAAATAATAATAATTTCGAATTAATGTCTTTTAAGAAACAATAGCATTTAGTATTTATGTTACTTAATAAGTAATAACATTTACTGTGTATACCTATGAACATCTTTGCACACCTTTAAACAACTTTTGAATACCTATGTACACTTTTAAATACTTATGTACACTTATGAACACCTATGTACATCTTTGAACACTATTGTACATCTTTGAACAACTATGAACACATTTGTACACCTATGATTATATGAACATTTATGTACACCTTTGAACATCTATGTACACCTTTGAACACTTTTGTATACTTATGAACATCTATGTACATCTTTGAATACCTTTGAACAACCATGAACACCTTTATACACCTATGATTATATGAAAATCTATGTACATCTTTGAACACTTTTGTACACTTATGAACATCTATGTACATCTTTCAATATCGTTGTACACCTAGCTTTGTACACCTATGATTATATGAACACCTTTGACCACCTTTGAATACTTATGATTATATGAATATCTATGGACACCTATGAACACTTTTGAACACATTTGGACACCTTTGAACACCTATGAATACTTATGTACACTTTTGAATACCTTTGAACACATTTGGACACCTTTTAACACCTATAAATACCTATGTACACTTATGAACACCTATGTACATTGTACACATATAATTATATGAATACCTATGGACACCTTTGTACATGTATGAACACTTTTGTACACCTTTGAATACTTATGAATACCTTTGAGTTGAACAACTATATATATATATATGAACAATTATGTATATATAAAATTTTTGGTTCTACTTTCGGTTTGGTTTGATTCGGTTCGGTTCTCGGTTTGGATATTGCTTCGGTTCGGTTCGGAGAAAGTCAAAAGTCAAAAGTTCTTTTCAGTTCCGATTCAGATATTCGGTTCGGTTATCTCCAAAACTCATACGCATCCCTACTCTTGACTGTTGAAAAAAGTTTGGAGCCGTTGGGTTTGAATTTGTGACCGTTATTGCACTTTTTATGAATCTGTCAGACTTAAATATTCTTCCAATAGAAATTTCAATAGAACTTTTACTCTAAATATCATTATTCTGCAGATATCAATCAATATATGTGTGGACATTTTGACCCATTTTCATTGGACTCTACCTCTTTTAGGCCCAAAACTAACTTTTACTTGCTGAATTTTTTTGAAGCTTCATACTTGTGACATGACTCTTCTTTAAGACTTACAAAAAATCATCATAAGATAACAACTCATTCATTTATTATATTCAAATTCATTCTTCCTTAATATTTTCATATTTTTCAATTTGTCACTTCTCTTATAAACATCCAAAAATTCACATTTAAAAGCTCAATGCCTCAACTATAAATTAAGCATCAATTAACATCAAATTCACCTTTGATACCTCAATTATAAATTAAACATCAATTAACATTAAATTCACCTTTAACATAGATTAACATATTATGCTCATAAATCATACAAGTTTAAGCAACTATTTTTATCTATATCAAATATGCAAATTAATCCAATTTCACTTAATAATTATGTATTATTATTTGTCATTATCAAAACATATTAAATGAATATAAGAGGTCAATAAAGGATAATTAGGTAACTTTATTTTTCCGTTAACATCGTCTGTCTAAAAAACTCGTGGACTAATATATTTTCGCAACAAAACACGATAACATAGCTACTAATATAGGCAAACCTAAAGGACTTGGAAATTATTTTCCCTTCAAGTTTTTTTATTCATTTTCAGATCTGTCATGTAATTTCGGTGGGTTAATATGGTGTTAGTTGATAATATGTCCAATTTTACTATGTTGGGTCGGTTTAATATATCAAGTCAGGTCAGTTTATGTTTGAGTCTTTATAAGTTGTTGGGTCGGTATGCCCAATCTGCAATCAGATACATGGCGACCACACGGCACATTTTCATGACATGGCATGCCATGAGGACTTTCCGACCCAGGTAAAAAATAGTCATTGTGGCCATCTAGAATAAAAAGGGTAATTGCAATGACTGTATGGTGACAAACAAGACAAAAGTGGCCGTGCTGCAAAATACCATAATTTTGTGTGACCGTGTATGAAAATTCCCATGATTCGGATGCCAAACTTATGAACAATCATGATATCAACTACAAAGTAAACAAGAAAATTAAAAGATAAAAGGTTCAACAGTGAATCCACTATGGATGTACGCCTGAATTTCATTCGCAATATGGAATTATTCAACAATGAGGAAACCTTACCAAATGTATTCATCCGCACCCATAACATATACAAAATTATGTTCCGAACCTCAAAGTCACGATATAATAAGCCACAATTCAATTGAACAAATAACTTGAACAAATAACTGGCTAATAAATAGCTCCAACAGATGAATTCCTTGTATTCTAACAAATAAAAGAAACCAACAAATGATAGAGGAGTTCTAACCGCTTCATTTCATTTTGCCCGAAACTAGTCGATGAGCGGGTAGAGTAAAACCACATTGTCCTCGTACTTTACAAAGCTCGAATCAGGCCTGCAAAAAGCTAGCATATTTGGCACCAAGGAAAAGCCTTTGAATACAAAGCAAGGAATTTTTTGTAACCTCAGCGTTTTCATGGTTCATCAGTTTCATCACCCGTTCCTTGGACTTGAGATCTGTTACTATGATCCTCCCAGCAGGGTGGTACTGGATAAATTGCGATAGATCAAAGCAAGCAACAGCAAGAGTCTTGGATCACTAGATGTATCCAAAATGGTGACAAGTACCCTAAGAATCTGCAAGAGATGAACTTGTGTTGGTTATAAAGAAATAAACATACTTGCAGTGCAGTAATCAAAGAGACGCCTAATTTGATTATATCATATTATTTCTTTTCTACAACAGCATTGCACTGTCCTCTGTCCCATAACGAAAAGAAAAAAAAAAGTACACTCGAATAGTGTCTCTGTTAATTCACCTTTTGAGGGGCACATATAAGTTACTAGTTTCTTTCACATAAATTGTTATGTGTGCGTGTCTTAAGATATGAAGAGAAAGACAAGTTATGCATCTATTTTTTGAATCACAAAATTACACAAACACTAAACATCAGAGAATCAAAATGCTTCTGTCATGTAGTACAACTTTGAACTTTTCTTTGGATTTTTGATGGGGGAGCTAAGTTTATGATGGTGACGTTGATTTAGAGAGGAAGAAACTGAAGCATGAAGTCAGGATTTGGACTTTGTTAAGCTGCTGTCACATGGGTTGCTTCTTGGTCGTGGCCCTTAAATCTCCAAATTCTGTCCTATCCTGGGTTTGAAGAACAGCGGATTTTCAAGAAGGGCATCTTACGATAGGTTAGAAGTCTGTTATAAGAATTATCAATAGTTGAAGCATATCATAATGCATTGGATAGGTTGGCCTTCTACTTAAGGAGAATATTGCTCCTAATATATATGAAATATAAGATGCTCATTGTATAAAAATTGAATAAAATTATTAAGAAGTTCAGTAATTAAATGTCTAAATATTTCATTGGCCAAAAATAGAAAAAACACAGTAAATATTTGATATTCAAGGGATACTTGAAAATTATCTTACACTACAAGTCTTTGGTTTATTTCAAGCTGAACCAAACCAAATTAAATTATGTTGGGGAAATTACTTTAGCATCCCTGAGTTATACCGTAATCTATTATTCAGTCACTCAGTTTTGAAAAACCTCTTATTAGGTCCCTACTTGTACACAATGTTAGCTTAAAATAGATGCTTAACGCCTAATTCTAGTATCTGTTTCTTTAAGTTTGCACATAAATGCTCTATGCAAAACCTGTGATACTAAGATTAAGTGTTAAACATTTGTTATGGGTTGACGCTGTATACAAGCAGGGACCTAATAAAAGACTTTTCAAAACTAAGAAACTGAACATGAGATTATGGTATAACTCAGGGACGCTAAAGTAATTGCCCCAATTATGTTTTGTTCAGTTTATTTGGCTTATATGTAATAGTAATATATTGCACAGCCTATAAAAACCATATATTAGTATGAAAACCCAATTATTGCACAATTTACAGATATATTTGTTGAAATATAACTCTGTTTCTACTTGTCAAATGATTTTTTTAGGGCTTGTTAGGCAGCATGCACCCCACAATATTCGATTCCTATCTATTGCTAGAATTCCACAAAATTCACACCTTCAAGAAGACTATTTAAAAACTTTGTTGGAGCCACCGGTTTGGAATCCTACTCCAAATACAAAACAAATTGGTGGCTTGATTATAGGAGATTTGTAGGTCCTTTCATATGATAGTTTTCTTTCTATAATGGGACTCTAATTAGGTGGTATGGCTGCCTATATAATGGTGTATGGTGAATTTTAATAATTGGATAAGAGAGAGAACCCTATCTATTCTCCCATGGACATAGGTCATAAGACCAAACCACATTATTTGCTTGTTCTCTTCTTTGTTTTTTACTTCTTTAAACTTCCACCGGATAATTTCCAGTTATTTATTATTCAAACGGAATGACATGACAACACATGCTTAAAAAAAAGGCAGTTGACAATGAATTAGATACTCAAGCAATCGATTAAGGTATGACCAGATGCACAAGGTACCTGGAAATCATTCTCTTCAAAATTTGTAATATTCTCACACCAAAATGTAGGATCTTTATGCATAGGAGACCAGTCAAGATGACCAAGGAGGACTTCTTGCTTGTACTTGTCAAAAGAACTCAAATTCTTGATATTATCCCAAAGCCCTTCTTCAAGTTGGTTTAGAGCCTCCAATAGGTCCTGCAAAATGAATACCCATTAAAGTCAGGATGCTCATTTGTAAACAGAAAAAAAAAATTTAAAAAAAAGAGAAGTGAAGTTCCTTCTCTTCAAGGAAATATGACTGTAACAAAAGATGAGTGGTCATGAACCTGGAGAAATAAATGGGCATCATTCTCATGGTTCAGTGAAAGATACTATGCTTATAAGGCAAGGAAAACTATTGATCTTGCAATTTAAGAATGATGGATTTGGTTTGTAAGGAGACATCATTGGTTTATGAAATCTTGTTGGTCAGAATTCTCTTATATAGGGATCTTTATTTTATTTTTTTTTTCAGGTTTCCTTTTTAGAGTTAATTAGGGAATGAAATGACGTAGGAAAAAGTAATTTAGTGAAATATACCAAAACAAAGTATATTAGCAAAATTAGAAATATTTAATGGTCTCCATATAACCAACCAAATATATAATTAATTACAATCGGTAAATTAATGAACATGAAATAGCTTATGGCATTACATTCTCTTTTTATTTTTAGCGTTCCAGCCAAGAACATTCCTTCAAACAGAAGTCCCTAAACAACTATCATACAACTGAAAGCCATAAGGGCTGATTAGTTGCAGACAAAAGGGGTCACTTTCAAGAAAGTAAATCCATAGAAAAAAAAATTTGTATTCGAAAGTTTTAATTGATGTTGGGTTCCACTTGCAATAAGAATTTATTATGATGCCAATATTTCCAATAAATATATATTAATATGTTTGAAATTTCCTAGGTTCTTATGCTGTTGATCGTTTTCATAAATTCCAAATTATTTCCTAGCCCCTCGGGAATGTCAACGTTAAAACTATTACTTTTTTCTGTCAACGTTAAAACTATTACTTTTTTCTTTCTAATTACAGCGGAAAAGGTAATAATATAACAATGAACATGTCATAGGCGTATATCACACAACAGCTCTGCAGCAAAAGAGGATGCATTTGAGCTTTTGATTATTTACAGGCAAACAGAATTCACATTTTCTGAAGAAAACATTGCTTCATAGTGAGTACCAGTAACTCCATTGATAAATGCAAAGTCCACGTTTTCCATATGCAGCATATAGTAATTTCACCACATAGCAATATTGCTATAGAAATGATGCAACTCAAGTTGCCCAACAAAGATGAAGACCAGTAAGAAGTTTAACTATGAAGTAAAGGGAAAAAGACATTAGCAGTGTCCAACTCTATATATCAAATTAAAACTATGTGTGTGTAACAAAGTTAACAGGTCAGTGAGCATGTGCTATATACTAGCAGTCTTAAATTGAATTTCAGGCAGGAAATTTTTGCAGCTTTAGCTGCAAAAAAAAATTCCGGGGATAGATTTCCCCTTTGAAAGAGCAAGACTGCATTGTCATCTTCTATGGAGGTTCTAAGAAACTTCATTCTCATAGGTATTAAATGAGTGTCTGCAGAGAACAAGCTAATAACAAACGTTTTAGAAGATTTTGCTCAAATAAATTTCATGACAACATCGTTGTTATCACTGTTCTTGTGGAAAGAGTTTTTTCTCCTTTTTTTCAGAGTGAGGAGAACTAAATCAATGAGGATCTCATTTTTTAAGCAGAAACAGAAACATGAATTTTACAACAGATTAAGATAAAACAGAAACAATATGGATTTCCAGCCAAAAGGAGGGAAGGGTAAATGGATAATTTCCCAGCAAATTGCACGTAATGCAGTAGATTAACATCTAATTAGAAATTGTGACCGATCTAACTCCATAAAAAAGAAAATTGAACGTAGAAACACTAGTTGGGCCTCCTAATTTAAACATGGGAGTGAGGAAGAATGCTAGATCAATAATTTCAATCACCCACAAGCTTATAGTTCATTGGTATTGGAGTCAACTCCATCACTACGGGGTCGTGAGATTGGTTCCCAGTGGAAGCAAATTAAATGATTTATCAAAGAAAAAAATAATTTCAATTGCACATTTAAATATTTTGCAGCCACAAACATTAATAGGTAAATATGTCATCAATTGGAATTCATAAAGAAGACAAACTTCCTATTGAGAAAACTATCTCAACAATGTCAAACCAAAAGTGACAGAAAGACTTTCTCTTACCTCATCACTCCAAGCTTGTGACTTC